>KQ986837.1:64099-79829 GCA_001598015.1 Dorcoceras hygrometricum
CTCCTTCGCAGGGGCAGAACGCTTCTTACCCTTGCGTTTGGGTCCCTTCTTCGCAGAGGAAGAAGAGCCCATAAGGAGGACGGGCTTGTTCTTCTTTATGGTTCCCTCAAACACGACCAGCATGTTAACCACCTCTTCGAGGGTGGCTGCCAGCTTGTTCATGTTGAAGTTGACCACAAAGGGGTCGAATGTAGCGGGTAGTGAGAGGAGAAGCACATCCACAGACAGCTCGTGTGGAAGTCTGATATCAAGGCCCGCCAGCTTTTCAATGAGCCCAATCATACGAACCCCATGCTCGTGTACCGAAGTCCCATCGCGCATGCGGCTCGTCATAAGCTCCTTGACAGCGGTGAACCTCTCATGTCGAGAGTTCTCCCCATACAGTTCCTTGAGATGAAAGAGTATGTCAGCAGCATACTTCGTCTTCTCAAAGCGCCGTTGCATTTCGTTGGACATCGATGCCATCACATAGCATCGAGTCTTAAGCTCGTTATCCCATCATTGCTGAAGCGTAGTCAGCTCCCGGGGCTGATATCGGCAGGGGCTTCCTTCGAAGGGCTCTTCTCTATCGTATAGAGGAGTTTCTCCGAAACCAACACAATGTTGAGGTTTCGAAGTCAGTCTTGGTAGTTCAGACCGGTGAACTTGTTGCTATCCAGTATAGCAGCGAGTGGGTTTTTGATCGAAGACATTTTAAATCAGTTTATACTGAAAAGAAAAACAGACATGCATTACTAACTATATATGAAAAACGCTAAAACATAAAACAAGGTCATTAAGTTTTATGAATTACCCTCCCACTATTTTAACGATTTCACCTCTAATGAAATCGGGAAAGCAAGTTTCCTTAGTGGGTACACAGAGTCCAATCGAGCGATCATGGTCCCGAATAATATCAGCCAACCATGACCCCCAAAAGGTAGAATTCAATTGCAACCGGTGCAACCTCCATGTATTTTACCTCACGTCCAGTAAGGGCCCAATAATATGACGCCGATTACTATCATGTGTCAAGATGACCCATCAATGTTGAGTCGTGAAGGACGGTCCTCTTAACGTCCCCAATAATATGAGCCAACGTTAAAGGGAGTTCCAACCGACTCACAACGAGTGTCAATGACGTGTACAGCTTTCCGGAATATATAACACCCTCAATAATATGAGACGGGCCATGTATGCGGGTAGCATCAGCGTACGCCCATTGTTGATGGAAGGTAGGGATAATTTAAAAATATTAAAATTGCCTTAGTCTATCGAATAAACTTTTAATCTTGATATCAGTTTCTGAATTAAGCATTGACATCTGAGTTGACTTTTTGGGAAGTATTCAGAACTGAGCAGAGTCAAGTATTCAGAGATCAGTCTTTGTTGTCGTGTTGATGCTTTCGACTCAGATTTTGGTTATTTGAATCAGTTCATATATTGGGAACAGTTATTCAGACTTGATTCAGAAGCTAGAGCCAAGTTTATTCAGACTTGAGTAACATATTGTGTTATATTGTTTCAGTTTTGAGTATTTCAGTTGTGAACAGTATCTACTTAGTTACCTCAGATCTCAGTACTTCAGAAGTGATTGTATTCAGTTCTTGAGTAAAGTTGCTTCGACATCAGATGTGGTTAATTCAGATTTTGGGTTATATGAATAATGGAACTTTCAGATATCGAGACAGTATCAGTTGTTGCATTCAGTTGTTGCAAATACTCAGTTATCTCTATGAATTTTAGTTGTGACAGCTGCGAATACACAAGCAACAATAAGATAGTGATCTTCTTCAAGGGAGAAAGAACCTTTTTAACGGAAAGAACTTCCAAGCATGAACTATGAACCGCTTCAAACCCTATCATATGTTTAAATTGGAAAGAATCAATGATCACGATTGAATCATACAAATGCCTGGAATTAAGAAGGACAATTTCAGAGCTATTTTGGGCGATTGTACGCAGTATACAGAGGACGTTATACGACGTTTGCTCAAATATGGATATACGACAATTTGGCCCTGATGAAGCGCAGATTACCATTTGGTGGAGCAGGATATACGGTTGTACGATGAACATATATTCAAAAAGGGATCTTGTTTCCTTAGGTAAAATTTAATGACCGTTGAGATCAAAGGGTATAAAAGGCTGAAGCATTCAAATTGAAAAGTGCGATGCCAATTCTCTGTCTCTCGCTCTTCTCCGCTACTTTGTGCTCTCGACGCTATCATATTGCTCATACAACTACTGGACATTCTCATCGCAAATATTTTCTAAGTCCAGTATTACAACTCGAAGAACATTCAAGTTCTAGCCCTCATTGTTTTCATCTTCGAGTTATCTTCTGGTTTACATTTGTAAACAGTTCTTGTTGATAAAAGAATCAGGAGATTTACAGTACTCAAAAACCATTGTATTTCACTGCTATCAATTCATATTGTGTCTGTAACAAACGTACTACGTAAAGCCGTTTGAGTAAAATTCTAAGTGTTGTAAACAGCAGTTGCGTCTGCTTGTTGATTGGAGTTGCTAGGAGTTCACTTGGACCGAGGCTCAGTGATTCTGAATATTCCTTTTACGATCATGATAAAATCAAAGATTTGATAACTATAAAACTAACCATTTGGAAAAAAATACAATCAATACAACATAAATGCTTAAAATATCCATTTATATTTTGGATTGAATCCACGGTCTATTATAGGTAAATATCAGTGACATAACAAAAATTTAGCATATTATATGTAAGAATTTAATAATTTTAATAAAAAAATCGGTTTTCTCCGAAATGGAAAACCGAAAGTATCAAAAGTAATAACCATAATTACAAAAACAAATCATATAAATAGTAAAGTACCAAATAAACTTAAATTTACTGGCTCAATCCAATTTTTCGATTTAAACCATGTAAGACCCCTAATTCGTGGTTCAAGTTAGATGAGCAAGCTACCAAGTACCAATTACTCCGTCTAAATACATCTCTCTAGAAGCATCTACGAAATTGCATAAAGACCCCTCAATCGAAAACGGCCATCACCTAGGGTTTTGTTATCCACTTCTGCAACAGTCATTTGTACACTCCAACTCATACTCTCCCCTTCACTCTGCAATCAAATTCCCTTCTCGAGGTATTACTTGCCTTCAAATGCTAATTAACCGTTGTTTGTACTTTGTTGGTTCTTGATTTGATGGGTTTTTTATTTATTTATTTTTTTTTTTCAGATTTTTTGCTTTGAGAACAAGGAATGGCGACTACCCAGCTGACTTCCGCTGCATCTTCGATTTCAGCAAAAGGGTTCACCTCGTTTGAAGGGCTGAGGGGTTCAAATGCAGTTAAATTTTCTTCTTTTTCACCTTTGAAGCTTAACGGCGGGGCCAGCAGGTCATTCCGTGGCCTTGTTGTTAAGGCTACCACAACTGTTGCGCCGAAGGTTCTTTTGTAGTTCACTCCTTTTATGTTGTTGACGGTGTTAGTCTGTTGAATTTCTTATCATGTTTTCGTTGATTCTGAGGTTATGTTGGATTTTTGTTAATGCTTTGGAATGTTGTTTCATGGAAATTTCTATACATTTGGACTTTAGTCCAGAAATATTTGGTTAATTATTTTTTGACCTAAGTGCGAATTTTGATGTTCAATTCGAACCTCCAATTTATTATAAGTTCAATTCTAAAAATGTGATAGTTACATGTCCCCCCTTCTAAGTCCTGGTATCTGGGTCTGTCTAAGTCGCCGTGCTTCTTACATTGGTTCTATGTTAAGCCTCATATTTACTCCAATGTAATAGTCGAGATCTGTTGGAACTAGTGCTGTTATTTATGTTACAGGTTACAATGATATCATAGCCTGGTTCAGGCTTCGTACTGCAGTAAGGATACGTATGTAATATAAAAAAACACTAAGATGAATAGTTATAGACAGCATACGGATGCTTTCCTATGCTTGTGAAGAGAATATAATGGGCTGGTTGATTGTTTAGGCCTCAATAGACATGATCAATCTTTGCTTATCTAGCTTACCAAACTTTACCTCGACGGAAAAGTAGTATAGATTCATCATTGGTGTTCGGGGTGTGCAACATTTGGTTCAATTTAGTCTTGAAAATTAAAGATTCTGAATATTCCTTTTACGATCATGATAAAATCAAAGATTTGATAACTATAAAACTAACCATTTGGAAAAAAATACAATCAATATAACATAAATGCTTAAAATATCCATTTATATTTGGATTGAATCCACGGTCTATTATAGGTAAATATCAGTGACATAACAAAATTTAGCGTATTATATGTAAATAATTTAATAATTTTAATAAAAAAATCGGTTTTCTCCGAAATGGAAAACCGAAAGTATCAAAAGTAATAACCATAATTACAAAAACAAATCATATAAATAATATAGTACCAAATAAACTTAAATTTACTGGCTCAATCCAATTTTTCGATTTAAACCATGTAAGACACCTAATTCGTGGTTCAAGTTAGATGAGCAAGCTACCAAGTACCAATTACTCCGTCTAAATACATCTCTCTAGAAGCATCTACGAAATTGCATAAAGACCCCTCAATCGAAAACGGCCATCACCTAGGGTTTTGTTATCCACATCTGCAACAGTCATTTGTACACTCCAACTCAGACTCTCCTCTTCACTCTGCTATCAAATTCCCTTCTCGAGGTATTACTTGCCTTCAAATGCTAATTAACCGTTGTTTGTACTTTGTTGGTTCTTGATTTGATGGGTTTTTTATTTATTTATTTTTTTTTCAGATTTTTTGCTTTGAGAACAAGGAATGGCGGCTACCCAGCTGACTTCCGCTGCATCTTCGATTTCAGCAAAAGGGTTCACCTCGTTTGAAGGGCTGAGGGGTTCAAATGCAGTTAAATTTTCTTCTTTTTCACCTTTGAAGCTTAACGGCGGGGCCAGCAGGTCATTCCGTGGCCTTGTTGTTAAGGCTACCACAACTGTTGCGCCGAAGGTTCTTTTGTAGTTCACTCCTTTTATGTTGTTGACGGTGTTAGTCTGTTGAATTTCTTATCATGTTTTCGTTGATTCTGAGGTTATGTTGGATTTTTGTTAATGCTTTGGAATGTTGTTTCATGAATTATCCATTTGTTTGTAAGATATCTGGATGTTGTTTAATTTATGTGGTGTGCAGTGATGGGGTTTTGATTAAATCCCAGTGAATTGGCTCCCTTGTTGAATATGTGTTTTGTGGTGAAAACAAACTTTTCTTTAGGTTGGTTGACCGAGAATTGTCGATCATCTTTCTTGCTTCGGTATTCCGTTAGTATTCAATTAGGTGGTTTAAATTCGAACTTGAGGTGGATTATTCGCCAAGTTCTATGTTGATTGAGCTGTAGTATTTATTTCTGCAACAAAATGTATGGGTTTGGTTTTGCTTTTGCTAATGTTCCGAAGCTATTTCTGACTAATGTTTTTGTTCCAAATTCTTCAGTACACATCACTCAAACCTTTGGGTGACAGAGTGTTGGTAAAAATTAAGGCAGCTGAAGAGAAAACTACAGGTGGTATTCTGTTGCCAACCACTGCACTGTCAAAACCTCAAGGAGGTGAGGTGGTTGCTGTTGGAGAGGGTCGTACAATTGGAAAAAACAAGGTGGAGATTAGTTTGAAGGTATGATCAGATCAATTTTGGCGTTTCCATGTTTGACATTGGTAAATACTCAGATTTACGGGCTGGTCTCTGTGTTTAGACTGGTACGCAAGTGCTGTACTCGAAGTATGCCGGCACAGAAGTGGAGTTCGATGGTTCGAGTCATCTCATTCTTAAGGAGGATGATATTGTTGGTATTCTTGATACTGATGATATAAAGGATCTAAAGCCTTTGAATGACAGAGTTCTCATAAAGGTCAGTTATTCTTTCAGCTTCCTGTTTCTACTTGTGATCCATTTATATCCTTCATATTCAGACTAGCCTTGCACCATTGGCCATATGTTTAGTATCGATTTGACATATGCGCGTGGGAAGTTGAAAAGTTTCTTAATGTACTATTATATTATTCTGGTATATCTTGAAAATTCTATACTAGAAAGTCATGTTGGTAGTTAAAAAGAGTGGATCCATTTGTAAATGTAAGCGTGAGACCTACATGGAGCTCTATGATTCATGAAAAGCAGAGGTTCCTTCTTAGCAACTCTCTTTGTATGATGCATAACATGAATATAGATAAGATACATAGATAGTCATAATGCAAAAATGGTGGTTCTGACTAAATGTATCTTAATTTGACATGATCCAAAGCACCATGAGCAGGAGAATGATATTATAAGTAGATAATGTCGCATCTTTATTAATCATCCGTAGATATGAACATACCTTCATTTTAGTTTGCTGCACATATGACGCACTTCGAACATTAATTTATTTTAGGTAGCTGAGGTTGAAGAGAAAACTGCCGGTGGATTGTTCTTAACTGATGCGAGCAAGGAGAAGCCTTCCATTGGCACTGTGAGTAACAGTTTTTGAACTTCAATGAGAGTGCTACATAGTTCAATGTTTGGAACTTCTTCATTTCCCGACGCCTTGACAAGTTTATAACATGGGCAGACAAACTTTTACCATTTCTCTTCTTAAATTACAGGTTATAGCAGTTGGTCCTGGTCATCTAGATGATGAAGGTGAGCGGAAGCCATTGACAGTTGCCGCAGGAAATACAGTTTTGTACTCGAAATATGCCGGCAATGATTTCAAAGGTAGTGATGGTTCTGATTACATAGCACTGCGTGCATCTGATGTCATGGCTATCCTTTCCTGAGTTGCCTTCTCGTCATTTGTTAAACGCTTTAGTATCCTGGAAGTGGTAAAAATAGAGACACTGTTGTAATAGAGCCCAAACTCGGCTTTATGGTTCCATGAGATGTAACAGTCTTCATATTTTTGGCATAAATTTTGTTGGTTTCAAAGAGTTGCTCGTTCATTCTTGCTTTCTGGGGGACTGTCGTGTGTCTTGTTTTCAATGTTTCTTGATAGGACTAATAAAAGTGGAGCAATCTCGTAGCATTTTCCTTGCATATTTCGTGTAAAAATGCCGTTAATTGCACTATTTTAAGGCCTCGAAGGCAATTGAATACAAAGATCAAATATGTATTATAACAGTTGATTTCTGTCAAATCTGGAAGTTTGGTCTATGCCTTGCGTTCCAGTGGATTTGTACAAGGAAAACATTAAAAAGAAAGAAAGCACTTAGTGAGAACTCTTGAATAAAGAAGTGTACCTGGATTTTATGTAATGGTAGCACAGAATGACCCAAATTTTAAACAAGCCTTTCAATCATTCGATTAGTGTCATAATTTGGACCAAAACGTTGCTTGCATTCGGCCTGACAATTATCTTAACGTTGATAAAATTGTAAAGTTCCTTAAACGTCCCTAAAAAGAAAAGAGGAAGGAAATGTCTTAAACGGGCCTAAGGCCCGAGCTACAAACCCGAATCAGCTTCTTACCTTCGATTCCACTTCCACTACTCCCACTCCGTTCAATCGGATCCGCAAACCCTGCGCGGTTTCGGGGGTAAACTATCAAACTGGCAGCATTTTTTCATGGAATCGGGAGATGGGGTGGCTGAAATTAACCGCATGGAACGGGGCTTGTTACTGCACGAGGCGGATAGCGTAACGGGCCGCGACGATGGCCACGCTGATGACCAGGATCCGGTTCTTTACGCGGCTTCTTTCGACGGATCCGAGGAGAATTTCATGAACTACCAAACGGCTTACTGGTTTTTGTACTCGTCGCTGTTGCTATTTGCGTGGGGCTTTGGCCTACTTATGCTCATCTATTTGCCCCTGCGGAGGTACATTCTACGTAAAGATATCCGCTCCAGGAAACTCTATGTCACTCCCAATGCCATTGTTTACAAAGTAATTCACTATCATTCTTTGTTGTACTTGAAGTTTTGAAATTTGATTGTTTTGTTCTTGTTCATCACTCCTGTTTTGGTGCTATTGTTTCCAGGAATGGTAGCTTTTGTAATTTGATTTTCTAGTTTGTCTCTGAGTTTGGATATAGGAATGATATATTAGAACATGTGTGGAAGAGCATAAATTTCATGTGCAATCATACTTCATAAGTTTGGATATACTGATGATATAGTAGAACATGTGAAATCAATGTCAACTCGGCCATTGACTATGAGGTTGTTTGGATACTCTTCGAGGGGAAATCTATCTTCTGTTGTAACTACATTATCATATTTTTGTTCGAGAAACAGCTTGCCATCTTATGTCTCCTGCACTATTAAGCTCATGATAGAAGGGCCATAAGTTACTCAGCTTTTGGTTTTTCCATGTTTTGGGTTCTTGAGTGGATGGATGAAAGATTGGAGGAAGGAAGATTTGTCAACCAGTCGACGTAGTTTTAAATGATTTTCATAGCATTGTTTATTTTTTGTGGTTCTATTTTTCATAATGTACTGTGACTCAGGTGAGGAAGCCAGTGGCATTTCCATGTTTTGGGTTCTTGGAGAAAGAGAAGTACGTCCTGTTGCCTTCTGTAGCAGATGTTGTAATTGAACAGGGTAAATCTTGCCCGTCATATTTTTCCTTTTCGTTTGGTTTGAAAATGCATTTAGAGTGGTCAATCAAAGATGATCTGATTCTCATTTGGCCTTTTCATCACAACTGGCGAAAATCTCAAAAAGCCTTTGACTTTCTGACTTGAATCCGTTCACTGTCAGTGTCTCGAGCGTTTCACTGTGAAACTAATTGAATAACTAAAAGATCTATTCGTACACACTGAATATAATTCCACTCAATGGTTTCTTTGTGTGTTTAAGATGCTTGGGGTTAATGTGTGGATATATTTGTGGTGTTTGGATGAAATACTCCGGGAAATTTACTATTAGTGAACTGAAAGATGTGATGTATGTTTGCCCATATTTTGTGAAAGAGACGTTTCTCTTATGTGAATGTCATATCGCAGTCTGTCGTGTAATTTAATTACTTACTAATATACCATTTCTTTTGTGTTAAATGTATGGAGTTTTCCTATAAAGTATAATTCATTTTCTTTGGAAGTGGTGGAATTTAAAGTAATGATGGTGGATGGAAAGAAACTGTGCGGGAAAATGTGTTCCTGGGAAAGAATTTAAATGAGGTGGATGTGATATGTTAGGATATATTCCAAAAGAATAAAAATATTCCTGGGAAATGTTAACAAATGTTGCCATTGTGTCTCTGTGGGATCATATTTAAAGTTGAAGTCAGAGCAGTCCAATCCAGGTGATTGGTATATCATTCTTAAACCAAACCTTGATTTTGAAAAGCAAATGATATGTACGTTTACAACTTGGTCATTCCTGAATTTCTCTTCATGTTTATGTTGTTACAATAATTGTTTCTAAGTGAGAAAATGCCTTGAGTTTTACTGAACCAGCTGGAAAGCCCGTTCTCTCATCATGTCAAGCTGTTGCAAATTCCGCACTTTATCAGGATACTTTCAGTCTCTGTTTGACGTATACTCAGTCAGAATAGAGAACGTTGGAGTGCGAAGACCTGCAAGTGATGATGTTAAAATCCAAGGTGTTTCTAATCCTCTTGCTTTCAGAGAGGTAATTAGTTATACTGGAATCATCCTCACTGAGAACTACTCACTTGACCATGTTTAAAATTTTGTAAATTTGTTTTACACCCTTCTGGTTTACCTACTCCAGGCTGTACTCTCACAACTATCTAAAATGAGAGACGAGGTTTTCTCTAGACATTCTTCTGCTATTGAAGAAGTTTCAACGCCAAGAATTGGTCATTCCTCGGTTGCTTTGGTAGGCCAAAATCCTTATTTAACAAATGTCACAAGCGACTAATTTGTATCTGCACCCAGGTTACTAGAAAACTCCGCTGTATTGTCACTCAAGATTCCTCTCATACTGACAAGCCTTCCTCCATAATCGCATATATTCTAAAAATTTCCTTGCATTTTGCAGATGTCCCCTTCGAAATCACCGGGATATGATTATCTTTCTCAGCTTGGTGATACGACAATTTTGCAAAAACTAGAGCAAGTTAGCAGTTCAGTAAAGGTTAGGATATAGAGTTGAATGTTTTATTGCCATTTCTTTCTCTATATCACATGTTTTAAGAGTTTCTTGCAGAGAGTTCAAGCTTTGATTGAAGGGCAGAAGCCTCTAGCATCAGCAGATTAAGCGCGGCATGATACCATGTTTTTCCTTTTCGCATTCCGACTCATATCTGGACATTTGTGACTTGAACCTATATCCTAATCCTGAAAATTCGACTGAATGGGTGGTCAACGCTTGGATGCAATCACATTCTATAAACACCATTTACTACGTAAACAATTAAGTTTGAACCTTTACAATGATTTTATCTCAATTTGAATACCGTTATTTCGAAATCCAAGTAACTAAACAATCGTGGGGAGACTTCCAGCTATGTGCTGCAGGGCTCTTGCTAAGTGAGCAAGGGAAGCTCAAAGAGCATACGAGCGAGCTTAAGCTTACTCTTGGCCTCACTGGTAGGCGTGCAGGGCCCCTGGTAGAAGTAGAATTCTAAATATGGGTACAATGGGTCACCCAGAAGGGCTGGAGGAAGTTGCGCAGGAGGAGAGATGATAAGAGGGTGCGAGAGTGAATAGCACATAATAAAGGAGCACATGATACACTAGGCAACTCCCTTTTCATAGATTCAACGTTAAAGAGAGAAAATCTTAGCTAATATACGAGTAACAGAAGCTGACGGGTTGAGGATAGCCCAAGCGACTGATAGTCTATTGAACTCATGTAACCGAAAATGTGTGACCACATCAAATTTCTTAAAAAAATGAGCATAAGTTTGTTTTATAAATTAAAAAGAGATACATTAGCTAAGTAGCTTTATTAACATTTGGTGGCCTTGCCTAGATTTGTGATGGCCCGTTTAGCCTTCACGTTGAACCACGTCTAGGGTATATTATTAAAGTACTCTTTTAGACTTTCATCACGTTGAGCCCACCATTTTAGCATCCAACTGTCGAACCTAACCTATGGCAAGAATGAATGCATCTCAACTAACATGTCTCCTGTGCCGTACTTTAGATTTGGGGGATCCTCGAATTCTAGACAGCGTTTTCTTTTGTTTTGTTTTGTTTTTTTAATCGAAACTATACCTTGTTTATTCATTAAAAGAAGTTTTGCAGAACATATCAATATGGTGTATCCATACTGAATCAATACGCTCGTGAGCTGTTCGGAGATTCATTAAATAAAAAGTTCGTTTGAACTCGTTTTATAGGGTTCGATAAGGTAAACATATCAAACTCAAACTCTAGTACATTCCGCTCGTTTGCTCGTGAGCAAACTCAGTACTAGGCTCGTGACAGGCTCGGTAGTATGCTCTTGAATGATTCTTAGATAAAAAACAAATTTTAATATTTGATTTATAGATTTTATGTTTTACCTATACCAGTTATACAAAAATTGATGAAGTTTTTATTCATTAAAAAAAGATTCCAAATTAGAGAACAATATCATATTTTATCTACATTTATAAGATAGTGTTTAATGAAGCTCATGTTTATTTAAATTTATATATAATATTTAGTAAACTCATTTGGCTCGATAAAAGGTTGGATAAGCTCGCGAGCTTGAATATATTTGTTAAATAAAGTTCGAGCTTGACTCCATTATAAATGAAGCAAACTCAAATATTGAAGGATTCGGCTCCATTACATCCCTGTTTCTATGCATCATTTTCAGTTTTAAGTACTTAATATTTTTATTGTTTTTATCACATTTTTTTTTATCACAAAATCTTAATTATTATATATCATCCATAAGTAAATCTTGTTTTTTAATATCATTATTATTTTATTTTTCTCATTCAGTGGCCGTCAAATCATCAATAGTCACTTATCTGGTTACTTTATTGTTATCACTACGGTATTGTCAAAATCTATGAATACCTCTAAGTTAATTCTTCTTTTCTTTGTTTCCTTTTTTTTTTGACAAATATTTTTATTGTCATACTAAGTTTATTGTTACCACAAAAAATTAATAAATTTTTCTGCCTATTGTAGCTACAATTACATATAGAGTGAATTATATGTACCACCTTGAGATTTTTATTATTACATAAAAACTCAACTATATTTAAATATTGCATTACCTCCCTTAAAGTTTATGAAAGTAACAAATAAATTCTTCTAAAATTCAAACATTCACATCAAATTTAAAACTACCGGCTTAGATTTGTATTTATCTTACATTTTCTCCATCAGGTTTGTGAATATCTTATAATTTTAGGGGATTAAATGTTAACAAAATATAAACAAGAATCCGATTTCCTACATTAACATTAAAACATTATTAAGGGAAATTAAACAATATCAAAGCAATTAAGCTTTACTTAGTTCGGAACCAGCCAAGAAAGATCAGAACCTGCGAGCAGTTGCTGGCGATCTACGTATCTTTTATTTCCTTTTTCCTATGCACATATATTAACAAATTTATTATAATAGAAGTGATTAAAATTCTATATTTGGGAATAGACACACTATAAATGAATTTACTACTGAAAGAATATTAAACAGAAGGGTTATTGCCCATTTCACCACAAAAATGAGAAATGAAGTACTTTTAACAAATTGTCGATTGCAAATCACTCTCCTAAAACATCATACTGCTATATTTAAAAGGTACGCGCGATTAAGGCATAACTCTGGTATGGACATGCCCATGCATGCATGCTCGACCATAGCTATACATTCCTTTCAACGGGAAGGAAGTTGTGCTTAGGTACATATAATATTGGCGCCATGTATGTCAGCTCCTGGCAAGCATTAATTTTCTCTCCATGCTCTGTCAGTACCACCGCCGGAGGGGGCGTCCGGTCTCCGGTTTCTCCGATTGGGGGGCGATTAAGGGGTTGGTGCTCCTTTGGGTTGGATGCACTGCCTCTGTATAAATTTATGTTTTTCTTAGTTGTGAGAAATTTGAACTGGTGGAGCTCGAACCATGCCTTGAACAAATTTTTGGGACATAACCTCAGAAACAAATATTTGTCTCAAGTTTCTGTTTTATGGGAATCGTTGCATGTGGCATCAAATAGTGTGCTTCAATGTGCACTCGGTGTATTTTAGAATTTGTCAATTATAGTACATAGCTGTGGGCTCACTCCCGGTCCTAAGAAAATGAGGCCCGTGAAAGTAAAAAATCAGATCTGGTTCAATTCAGTGCTGCTCAGCTGATTCGTCTTTAAGTCAGACCTGCACATCTCAAGTCTTTAAGTCAGACCTGCACATCTCAATTAAACTGTTAGTAAATAATCAGCAGGTTTTGTGTATTTCAAAATTCAGATTCTGATATGTAAACATAGATCCAACAATCTCCCCCTTTTTGATTTACACAAAACCTGACTAAACATATGCACGAATGTTTATTGTTTGAAATATTTCTCCCCTTTTTGTGGGAATCAAGAAGGGTTTGAAATCTTGTCCCCCCTTAATATTTGAAACAAAACTCCCAACAGATCATGGGGTAATTTTATTTTCGAAATAAAATCATTATGCATAGGGAGACAGTTTTCTCGAAAACACTGTGTATGCATGATATTTTGAAAAATCTATGCTACTCAAAAGTTCTCATTGATTAGGACCAGAGGAGCAGTATAGGATTCAATTTACAGAATTTCTTCCATTTCTCCCTAAGTTTCAGCCTCGCTCCGCCTTAGAGATCCTGGCGTCCACAGATCTCTCGCAATCTGTCAGCTTGTCAGAAGAGATGTTGCCGCTCTTTCCTTTCGAGAAATCGCTCTGAAATTCAATAGATATTCCTCCCCCTATCCATATGCTATGAGTTTTGAAAAACTTTAAAACATTTTGCAGCATAGACATGCTTTATTATCAGAGCACACATAAGTTTAAAAACTGTTAAAAACATTTTTCGAAGAATGCACTATTCAAGAACAACCTGCTCTGATACCACTTGTTAGGATCGATTTATCCTCTATATACTTGTTATCTTGACAATAATCGGCACTTTAGAGGGTGTAACCAGATCGAATGATAAAACACAGGATTAAGCAAGGCATTGAAGCCGGGTTGCGATAACCGAAACTGGTTCCAGCTGGTGTTGAAACCAGTTTGATACAAAGCAAGCTGGATGCTGAAACCAGCTCGACGCACATCCGAACGATCTGGCATTATTATTTATTTTTCTCATTCAGTGGCCGTCAAATCATCAATAGTCACTTATCTGGTTACTTTATTGTTATCACTACGGTATTGTCAAAATCTATGAATACCTCTAAGTTAATTCTTCTTTTCTTTGTTTCCTTTCTTTTTTTGACACATTAACAAATGTTTTTATTGTCATACTAAGTTTATCGTTACCACAAAAAATTAATAAAATTTTCTGCCTATTGTAGCTACAATTATATATAGAGTGAATCACATTACCTCCCTTGAGATTTTTATTATTACATAAAAACTCAACTATATTTAAATATTGCATTACCTCCCTTAAAGTTTATGAAAGTAACCAATAAATTCTTCTAAAATTCAAACATTCACATCAAATTTAAAACTACCGGCTTAGATTTGTATTTATCTTACATTTTATCCATCAGGTTTGTGAATATCTTATAATTTTAGGGGAATAAATGTAAACAAAATATAAACAAGAATCCGATTTCCTACATTAACATTAAAACATTATTAAGGGAAATTAAACAATATCAAAGCAATTAAGCTTTACTTAGTTCGGAACCATCAAAGAAAGATCAGAACCTGCGAGCAGTTGCTGGCGATCTACGATATCTTTTAATTCCTTTTTCCTATGCACATATATTGACAAATTTTATTATAATAGAAGTGATTAAAGTTCTATATTTGGGAATAGACATACTACAAATGAATTTACCACTGAAAGAATAGTAAACAGAAGGGTTATTGCCCATTTCACCACAAAAATGAGAAATGAAGTACTTTTAACGAATTGTCGATTGCAAATCACTCCCCTAAAACATCATACTGCTATATTTAAAAGGTACGCGCGATTAAGGCATAACTCTGGTATGGACATGCCCATGCATGCATGCTCGACATAGCTATACATTCCTTTCAACGGGAAGGAAGTTGTGCTTAGGTACATATAATATTGGCGCCATGTATGTCAGCTCCTGGCAAGCATTAATTTTCTCTCCATGCTCTGTCAGTACCACCGCCGGAGGGGGCGTCCGGTCTCCGGTTTCTCCGATTGGGGGGCGATTAAGGGGTTGGTGCTCCTTTGGGTTGGATGCACTGCCTCTGTCTAAATTTATGTTTTTCTTAGTTGTGAGAAATTTGAACCGGTGGAACTCGAACCATGCCTTGAACAAATTTTTGGGACATAACCTCAGAAACAAATATTTGTCTCAAGTTTCTGTTTTATGGGAATCGTTGCATGTGGCATCAAATAGTGTGCTTCAATGTGCACTCGGTGTATTTTAGAATTTGTCAATTATAGTACATAGCTGTGGGCTCACTCCCGGTCCTAAGAAAATGAGGCCCGTGAAAGTAAAAAATCAGATCTGGTTCAGTTCACTGCTGCTCAGCTGATTCGTCTTTAAGTCAGACCTGCACATCTCAAGTCTTTAAGTCAGACCTGCACATCTCAAGTCTTTAAGTCAGACCTGCACATCTCAAGTCTTTAAGTCAGACCTGCACATCTCAAGTCTTTAAGTCAGACCTGCACATCTCAAGTCTTTAAGTCAGACCTGCACATCTCAAGTCTTTAAGTCAGACCTGCACATCTCAA
>KQ986838.1:35035-52298 GCA_001598015.1 Dorcoceras hygrometricum
GCACTTGTATGGACTCCTAGCTATCTCAACAATCGATCCAAGCAGATGCAACTGCTGGTTACAACACTTGACAGTATTTTCGAACTGCTTCACAAAGCCAGTTCGTTACAGACTCAATCAAAAGATATACAGTGAATGACTGTAAGAATCCTCTGGTTTCAACAATGAAATCCAAGCAGATGCAACTGCTGGTTACAACACTTGACAGTATTTTCGAACTGCTTCACAAAGCCAGTTCGTTAAAAGATATACAGTGAGATATACAGTGAATGACTGTAAGAATCTTCTGGTTTCAACAATGAAACTCGATTACAACAATGTAACCAGAAGATTGACTCGAAGGTATTTTAGTGAAGATCAACTGTTAGGTTCTTCGAGTCTTTGAGCTTTTGAATATTTCAATGAGTAGATAGCTCTGAGAGTATTTTGACAGCGTTTCAGTAATAGCAATAGCAAGAGATGTGTTCTTCAATTCAAAGCGTCTGCTATTTATATCCTTCATTCAACGGTCGATGAATACAAATAAGGCAACAAATCCTTTTTGAATTTCTGACAGTAGTACGCCGTCAATCCTGCTCCACTACAAGGTAAATTGCGTTAAGTCAGGGATACGAGAATTATTTCCATATATGAGCAATCCCGTTGTAACGAACTCTGCCAATGTATACTATTCATCCAAAAATAGTACCAATCTTGTCCCCTTAATTCCAGGCAATTTGTACGATTATATTATGGCCATTGATCTTTTCCAATTGAGTATACGATCAAATTGAATCAATTTAAACTTGCGCCTGAAACAACTTTGACAGCCAGATCCAATTTCCTTCATCGTGGTTTTAAATGTTGCGACTGGAAAATACTTGTATGCGTCGACTGGTTTTCCACGTGTGATTTTCCAGCGCTTGGATTTACATCTGATCCAAAGACTGGTTGAAATAAAACTCTGTAGCTCTCGTCTGGATATGGCACCATTGTAGCTTGCGTCTGGTTTTAATACGACGTCGCTACAACTAATTTAAACGTTGTCGTTTGCACATGCTACTGTTTGAATCTTTGCGTCTGGATAATCAATACTATCTTGCGACTAGTTAGTTAAAACGCTGACGTTTTAACTTCATCCATACGACATCATTTGTTAAACTCTCGACTGGTTAAATACTTCATTGTTCACTGCGACTGGATACTAACCACTGTTCACTGCGACTGGTAGATTTACTTCAAAACGCTGTCGTTTCTAGTATAAAATCTTGCGTCTTGATATACTGTTCCTTGCGTCTGAATAGCAATCCTGTCGACTGGTTTTCCTTTCCTATTGACAACACCAGATATAACTTGCTCTATTTTGTTATCACCAAAACCATTTTTATCCTAACAGCAACAATAACCAGTTGCTGAGTTCCTCTTTCTCATAATATCCAGTCGCAGCAAGAATCCAGTCGCAGCACTTCGAAATCAAAACGATGTCGTTACAACTAATCTCAACGACGTCGTAATGTACCAATGTCGGATATCAAATTTCCGCTGAAAGAAAACCAGCAGCTGGTCGCTCTAATAATTCAACGAATGGTCTCGCTAATTCATTCAGAACGACATCGTATTGATGTTCCTGTTTCATAAGTCAAAACGATGTCGGATTACTCTCGGCTGGAACCAGATCTCACATACTTGCATCGACTGATTTGCGTTAAAATCAAAACGACGACGCCGCGCCTACGTCATCAAAACCTGTCGACACCTTAATAAACCAGCAGGTGCACCAGAACTCCCGCAGCTGGTTCCCACGTTCATAATAGTAACCAACACGTGGCGCTTCCTCGTTGATCCTTATATTTACGCATCTACTGCCAGTAGCAACCAGTACAAGCGCAACGACTGAAATTCCAAATTCGACCAGTCGCAAGCTACAGTACCGTTGACCCACATTGATTTTGCTACAACAACCTGCTGCTGACCGATTTCATCAAATTCGCTTCGTCTAGTTCCAACCACTTTCAACCATGCAAAGTTCTCAAACACATAACACTTCCAGAAGAAATCCGAGCTCATAATCAAGCTTCATCAAAATCTATCATCTGGAACTTCAATTTACTAAATCTCGATGTAATAATTTCGGGCATTACAGTCCAACTCCACCCAGTACACCCACCACCTCTGCGCAGTCCAACTACTCATAGTCCACCCCATGACAGTCCATCCCATCTTCAAAGCCTTGAAGAACGTGTGACTGGAGTAGAGACTCAGCTGACCATGATGTTGTTAGAGTAGATGCCCAACTAGCCAACTTGTGGCGTGTGGGTTTTATTGACTCTTGTACATGAAAATATTTATTTATGAAATTCGCATTTATTTATAGCATTCTTTATCATCATTATGATTATAATGTTAACAATTGTGTTGGATAAAGACCTAGAATGCACCATAGTGTATGTTAGATGTGATAGTGGATATGATGGCTATCATGAAACACATCTAATAGTCACTGTGTATTCTGAATTCGTTCCTAGTCGATTGGGCCGTCAAAATGAGGATAAGGCCGCCCGAGCTTGAGACTAGCATCTGCGATGCGAAGTATCATGTTTCATTGGTAGGAAACATTATGATGTTCTGAGCATGCAGATGGATAGTGACCTGGTGATCTATCGAACTACCCTCGTTCGGACTTTCCAAGTGGTTACCATTTGTCGAGTGGATAAGTCCGAGGTCTTGATTGTACTGATTAGTCCTCACTAATCGAAACTTCATTGAGACTCTACATGATAGGCGCCTCACTTTGACCCGTTTGCCGACTCATTTGGGGTCATTAGGCGGCGGGGGGTGAGGTCCCGATGCATGTAGGAGTCGATGCTTCGTTGTCGAGGATTCACCGATCGCTTTCATGCGTGGATATCCTATGCTATCTGAGGAGACAATAGTGTTTGAATCTCTGGCCAGAGTACTGGATGTGTTTTAGGTAAATGGGTTTGCCTAGTAACACTCACGATGTCACTATTCGATCTCCAAGATGTATGCATAGTCATCGGATCTTTAGCAACTCTCGATTTACCAATGGTCGTTGATCTGATCGGGATATATGTGTTGAAAGGACCGTACAGTACGCTAACCACGACCAACTGGTTCTTGCAGGCACTATCAATGATACCTAGGGGATCATGGGGCGATGTTGCTAGGCGCTTTACCATGATCCGATGGGCAAGTCCGAAATTGGGATTTCGGAGTCACAATGGTTGTGGGCTCACGGCTAGCTGTATCCCTGAACCATTGAGGGTCACACAATTACTGGATTCATGATTCCCGCACGGAAACTGAGCTCAATGTGTTGAGCATAGGACGAGGATTTTGGGGAGTGCGACTTCCTAAAAGTCAACAGGGGTCAAATTGGGATTTCCTGAAGTTGAGGGGCTAAACTGCTATTTTGGGCTAGATAATCTGAAAAATTGTTTTTCACATCATAACATTCAGTTTTGGAAACTGAGTCGATCGGTCCGATCTGATCGTCGATCGGAGTTATGATGAAACCGCAGTGATTTAAATGAACCGAATGTTCATATGGACCTGGGCCTGACCCAAGTCCAGTGGGCCGGTTCAAGCCCATCATAGGTCTGTATGTTGATATGACCTAGGGCTTTAATCAAAACACAATAACACAACCCTAGACCTAAAATCGGCCGCCCCTCCTCTCCCAAACCTCACGCCGCCGTCGGCCACCTTAAAGCGCCGCCGCCGCCCGCCGCCGGTGACTTCGTGATCAGACTTGTTTCGATCAACGTGACGAGGAGAATCCGTTCGTGCTAAAATCCGTCAGATCTTCTAGTGCAGACTGACGGAGGAATCGCGTTTCCGATCATGGACCTGATTAGACGATCTACCGCCGCCTACATTTCAATAGCCAGAATTCCCTGTGAATCTGGTTGGAGCCAGGCGCCTAGACTCCAGCAAGGTAACAATCGATAAACATCCTATGAATGGTTTATTGATTATTTTAATGTATTTAACGTATCTCGGGGAAAAATTTTAACTTCCGCTGCGCCCCCGGGAAACGGGATCAGGATCCGCCATTGTCGCCAGCAGTGGTATCAGAGCCAAGGCTCGGATCCTTCAATACATTTTTTGCCTGAATTGTATCGAATTTCAGATTTCAGAATCTAAAGAAACAAAAAAAAGGGGGAGGAAGGCTGCCGGCGCCGCCCCGTGTGGCGGCGCCATCGCGCAGCAGCGCGCGCGCATGGACGCGGGCTGGCCAGCACGCACTGTCGCGTTCTGGCCGGGCCCCCGGCGCTCAAGTAGCACACCGGCGGGGTGCATGTTGCGGCCAGCGTGCGGCCGTGTGCCACACGCTGTGCGACGGCGGTGCAGCCGCCGTCCGATTTTTCCGGCAGCTTGTTGCGACCTGTTTGGTCTTCTGAATTTTGTTCGGGCCTGTCCCAGGCAGCCCATGAAGTTTTCGGGCCAATATTCGATATTGGTCCGATTTTGGTCGGACCAAAATTGATTTTGAAATTTTTGAGATTTTGGGCCTAAAATTGTTTTAAGCCCAATTTGATGCAATTAAAATTACAAAATGTGATTTTAGTTATGAAATATGATTTTATAATTAAAATATGATTTTGTTGATTAAAATATGATTTTATCGACAAAATGCGATTTTATTTATAAAATACGATTTTATGATTAAAATATGATTTTATAGGAAAATATCAAATTTGATTTGATTATTTAATTTATGTCAATTAATTAGATTGATTGCATGTTTGGGATGATCGAGCGCCGTGCCCAATGTGTTAGATGTATGCTATAGGTTTTGCGATTTTGGTTGTATATATATTGTTGATATCGTTTATAAAGTGGGTCTGTTTGTGGCCCGTTCCCACCCCTACAAATTTGTATCCCATATGTGTCATGGCAATTTAAATGTAAATTACTAGATTTAGTGGGAGGACATTTGAAGACGGTGGACATGACAATGAAGGATATTGAAGACCGAAGATCTGTAAAACCAGAAGCAATTGTAATAGGATTGCATTGCATATTGCTTTTCACCTAGAACTGGACCCAGGTCCGTGATTGGCAACCACGGACCGCATAGCTCTCGCGATCGATCATCCCAAAGTTTATTTATATATTCGATATATGTTGAATCCGCATGTTTTAAAATATGATTTAAAATAATTGTTGAGACCAAATTTTCAAAAATAAAATCCCTCGTTTTAAATACGATTTAAAACTGATATCAAGGTTAAAATTTTATTCGATAAACTAAGGGAATTTAAATCTGTTTAAATTATCCCTACATTCCATAAACAATGGGTGTACGCCGATGCTACCCGCATACATGGCCCGGCTCATATTATTGAGGGGGTTATGTATGCCGGAAAGCTGTACATGTCATTGACACTCGTTGTGAGTCGGTTGTAACTCCCTTTAACGTTGGCTCATATTATTGGGGACGTTCAGGGGACCGTCCTCCATGACTCAAAATTGATGGGTCATCTTGACACGTGATAGTAATCGGCGTCATATTATTGGGCCCATACTGGACGTGAGGTAAATATATGGAGGTTGCACCGGTTGCAATTGGAATCTACCTTTTGGGGGTCATGGTTGGCTGATATTATTCGGGACCATGATCGCTCGATTGGACTTTGTGTACCCACTAAGGAAACTTGTTTTCTCGATTTCATTAGAGGGTGGTGAAATCGTTAAAATAGTGGGAGGGTAATTCATAAAACTAAATGACCTTGTTTTATGTCTTAGCGTTTTTCACATATAGTTAGTAATGCATGTCTGTTTTTCCTTTTTCAGTATAAACTGCTTATAATGTCTTCGATCAAAAACACACTCGCTGCTATACTGGATAGCAACAAGTTCACCAGTCTGAACTATCAAGACTGGCTTCGAAACCTCAACATTGTGTTGGCTTCGGAGAAACTTCTCTATACAATAGAGAAGAGCCCTCCGAAGGAAGCCCCTGCCGATATCAGCCCTGAGGAGCTAACTACGCTTAAACAATGGTGGGATGACGAGCTTAAGACTCGATGCTATGTGATGGCATCGATGTCCAACGAAATGCAACGGCGCTTTGAGAAGACGAAGTATGCTGCTGACATACTCTTTCATCTTAAGGAACTGTATGGGGAGAACTCTCGACATGAGAGGTTCACCACTGTCAAGGAGCTTATGACGAGCCGCATGCGCGATGGGACTTCGGTCCACGAGCATGGGGTTCGTATGATTGGGCTCGTTGGGATGTGAAAACTGCGTTCCTTAATGGAAACATTAAGGAAGAGATCTATATGACGCAGCCTGAGGGTTTCACATCTGTAGGAAGTGAGCATAAAGTATGCAAACTTCAGAGATCGATCTAGAACCTGAGATTCGATGAAACAATTAAGGAATTTGGTTTCATCAAGAATCCCGAGGAGCCATGTGTATGTAAAAAGGTAGTTAAAAGCGCTGTGACATTCCTTGTACTTTATGTTGATGACATTCTACTCATTGGGAATGATGTAGGAATTCTGCAGTCAACTAAAGTATGGTTGTCTAGTAGATTCTCAATGAAGGACATGGGTGAAGCATCCTATATTCTTGGAATACAGATCTATCGGGATAGATCGAAAAGGATGCTCGGACTCACCCAAGCTACCTACATCGATACCATACTTAAGCGGTTCTCTATGGAAGAGTCCAAGAGAGGACACCTACCTATGTGCCACGGGGTCACTCTATCTAAGTCTATGTGTCCGAAGATTGATGAGGAGATAGAGAGTATGACACATGTGCCATATGCCTCGGCAATAGGTAGTATTATGTATGGCATGATCTCAACTAGACCGGATATCGCATATGCTCTGAGTGTCACGAGCCACTACCAGGCCAACCTCGGCCAATTGCATTGGAAGGCTGTGAAGAATATTCTTAAGTACTTACGAAGGACTAAGAATATGTTCATGGTCTATGGGGGTGGTAAACTGAAATTGGAACGCTACACTGATTCTAGCTTCCAATGTGACGTGGATGATTCAAAGTCAACCTATGGATTTGTATTCATGCTCAATGGTGGTGCTGTCTCTTGGAAGAGTTCCAAGCAAGACACCATCGCGGATTCAACCTCTGAGGCTGAGTACATTGCAGCATCAGCTGCTGCTAAGGAGGCGGTTTGGATAAGGAATTTCGTCCAAGAGTTGGGCGTCATTCCTGATGGAGTTGGTCCAGTCCCGGTGTACTGCGACAACACGGGTGCCGTTGCGCAAGCAAAGGAGCCTAGGTATCACCAAAGATCCAAACATATATTGAGGAAATACCACATAATTCGGGATATTGTGGCTAGAGGTGACATAGCAGTTGAGAGAGTCGCATCTGCGGACAACATTGCTGATCCACTTACAAAGCTTTTGCCAGGACCGTTGTTTGAAAAACATTGCAAAACAATGGGACTGCGTCTGATGAGTAGTTGGCTATAGGGCAAGTGGGAGATTTTTAGAGTAGATGCCCAACTAGCCAACTTGTGGCCTGTGGGTTTTATTGACTCTTGTACATGACAATATTTATTTATGAAATTCACATTTATTTATGGTATTATTTATCGTCATTATGATTATAATGTTAACAATTGTGTTGGATAAAGACCTAGAATGCACCATAGTGTATGTCAGATGTGATAGTGGATATGATTGCTATCATGAAACACATCTAATAGTCACTATGTATTCTGAATTCGTTCCTAGTCGATTGGGCCGTCAAAATGAGGATAAGGCCGCCCGAGCTTGAGACTAGCATCTGTGATGTGAAGTACCATGTTTCATTGGTAGGGAACATTGTGATGTTCTGAGCATGCAGATGGATAGTGACCTGGTGATCTATCGAACTACCCTCGTTCGAACTTTCCAAGTGGTTACCATTTGTCGAGTGGATAAGTCCGAGGTCTTGGTTGTACTGATTAGTCCTCACTACTCGAAACGTCATTGAGACTCTACATGATAGGCGCCTCACTTTGACCCGTTTGCCGACTCATTTGGGGTCATTAGGCGGCGGGATTGGGTGAGGTCCCGATGCATGTAGGAGTCGATGCTTCGTTGTCGAGGATTCACCGCTCTCTTTCATGCGTGGATATCCTATGCTATCTGAGGAGACAATAGTGTATGAATCTCTGGCCAGAGTACTGGATGTGTTTTAGGTAAATGGGTTTGCCTAGTAACACTCGCGATGTCACTATTCGATCTCCAAGATGTATGCATAGTCATCGGATCTTTAGCGACTCTCGATTTACCAATGGTCGTTGATCTGATCGGGATATATGTGTTGAAAGGACCGTACAGTACGCTAACCACGACCAACTGGTTCTTTCAGGCACTATCAGTGATACCTAGGGGATCATGGGGCGATGTTGCTAGGCGCTTTACCATGATACGATGGGCAAGTCCGAAATTGGGATTTCGGAGTCACAATGGTTGTGGGCCCACGGCTAGCTGTATCCCTGAACCATTGAGGGTCACACAAGTACTGGATTCATGATTCCCGCACAGAAACTGATCTCAATGTGTTGAGCATAGGACGAGGATTTTGGGGAGTGCGACTTCCTAAAAGTCAATAGGGGTCAAATTGCGATTTCTTGAAGTTGAGGGGCTAAACTGCTATTTTTGGCTAGATAATCTGAAAAATTGTTTTTCACATCATAACATTCAGTTTTGGAAACTGAGTCGATCGGTCCGATCTGATCATCGATCGGAGTTATGATGAAACCGCAGTGATTTAAATGAACCGAATGTTCATATGGACCTGGGCCTGACCCAAGTCCAATGGGCCTGTTCAAGCCCATCATAGGTCTGTATGTTGATATGACCTATGGCTTTAATCAAAATACAAGAACACAACCCTAGACCTAAAATCGGCCGCCCCTCCTCTCCCAAACCACACGCCGCCGCCGGCCACCTCCAAGCGCCGCCGCCGCAGCCACGCCGCAGCCCGCCACCGGTGACTTCTTGATCGGACTTGTTTCGATCAGCGTGACGAGGAGAATCCATTCGTGCTAAAATCTGTCAGATCTTCTAGTGCAGACTGATGGAGGAATCGCGTTTCCGATCGTGGACCTGATTAGACGATCTACCGCCGCCTACATTTCAAGAGCCAGAATTCCCTGTGAATCTGCTTGGAGCCAGGCGCCTAGACGCCAGCAAGGTAACAATAGATAAACATCCTATGAATGGTTTATTGATTAGTTTTAATGTATTGAACGTATCTCGGGGCAAAATTTTAACTTCCGCTGCGCCCCCGGGAAACGGGATCCGGATCCGCCATTGTCGCCAGCAGATGTGGCAGCAGCAAGACAATATGATGGATATATTGAAAAGCCTCCAGTCAGACATGTTGAGCATCAAACGTATTGTTGAAGATATGAGAGTACGGAGCCCAGTCATTACCACTGGTGGTAAGTTTTTATATGTGATCTTATAATGTTGAAATAATAATGTTATATTATTAAAATTCTTCTATGTTTTGTGGCAGGGATGATCGAGTCGCCAGAGACGGCAACAATGGCAGAGGAGACTCCATCGACGATTCGCATGATGGATTTGGTAAGTTCTGTTTGTGCTCGTATTGGCAGAGGAGACTCCATCGACGATTCGCATGATGGATTTGGTAAGTTCTGTTTGTGCTCGTATTTTATTTGAGTTTAATTTATAATATTGTTATATGTGGTAGAGTTGGATTTGTCTATGCTGCCTCCAGTGTCTGAGGTGACATGGACTGGATCGCCAGATGTGGCAGGGTGGACGAAGGTGGCACGGATTGTTCTGTTGTCGCCAGTGCGGGAGGAGGAGAGTGGATCGACAAATTCGACACCTGAAGCTGGTAAGTCTTGTTGTCATTATCTATTAATATGTGACCTCTAATCTCTTATAACACATATATCTATACTGATGTGATTGATTTTTGGTAGTAGAGGGAGCTCAGATTGAAGGGAACCAGCCAAAGGGATCAACGAGACTTGACCCAGACTGTAACGACCAGATCTTTTTCATAGTCCACAATTAGCAAATTATGAGATTTGAGGGATTACAATGCTATTTTATTTCAATCCTTGAATTGATCGAATGTCAGATTTCATGTGTATGCCATTTAGCTTTCTTTCTTTAAAAGCTAAATTCAGATTTCATGATATGTGCGTACAGATTTCATGTCTTACGTAATGTTCAGCCTTCTTTATGTTGGGTTGATTTTCAGATGTTAAGAATACAATTATAGTAGTTGTCTAGTTGAATTTCTACAAGCCAATTGAATCTTTTGTTTTAATTAAAGACGTTCGGATTCAATGACATCTCTTTATTTTAAAACAGAGCACACTTTAGTGGAATTTGGGCATATTGATTAAACGTGTCTTCCTTCATTAGACATTTTAAAACATATAAATAGGATGTTATGCTGCTTCATGCATCATTATCTTCAAATTAAATCATTTAGAAGCGGTGCTCTCTTGGAAGAAGCCGAACAAAATCCTTTCAAAGTTTTTAAAAGAAACAGGCGGTGCGTAGAGGTTTGCTGGATTTGCTGCTGTTGTTGTGTTAAGATTTCAGGCAAGTAAACTCTGTTTCTTGCTCACTCAATAGAAAGCATATATTCGATTCTGTTTTATATGTTATGTATGTTTTAATGACAATGAAGATAGCTATGGCTGTTCTTCAAGAAAACCAGAAGTTTATGCTCTGTTTTTGCAAAAGTTACGTTTACTGTAATTTTGATCCAAAGATGTTTTAAAAAATGGTTTAATGATGTTCGTCCATTGAATTCTTGAGTTTTCCAATGATTTATTCTTCGAAGTAGCTCACAAGTAGCTTATTCTATCTTTTCCAGAAATTTCGTAAAATATTTTGAATTCTTCAGACAAAGGAAAACCATCGTCATTAACCTGGTTATGTCTGAAATCTGGTTCTTATACCATCGCTGAATTTCGATGAGGAACAGATTTGTAAGAGTAGAGGTCTGTTTATGTGTTAAGTTAAGTTCAGATTTCTATCGATGTTCATGAGATCTGAAGTGTTTCTTCTTCGATTGAAATACTTATGTTCATTCAGATTTCACCTGTTCCTTTAGTTCAGATTTCTCTCTTTTATATCTGAGATCTGGTATAGAGCAGGTTCCTTTATAAATTGAACAGATTTGTAAGAGTAGAGGTCTGTTTATGTGTTAAGTTAAGTTCAGATTTCTATCGATGTTCATGAGATCTGAAGTGTTTCTTCTTCGATTGAAATACTTATGTTCATTCAGATTTCACCTGTTCCTTTAGTTCAGATTTCTCTCTTTTATATCTGAGATCTGGTATAGAGCAGGTTCCTTTATAAATTGTTGACTTCTGAATTGACCGTTGACATCTGGTGGGAACAGTCTCATCAGGTGACATCTGGTTTATTCATTAGTAGTATGACATCTGAATTACTCGTTTAGTTGGGTAAGATCTGGTGACGTCATGTATAAGTTGCATTGACATCTGGTTGACCAACAGAGATCTGTTTTATTTCTTCTTCATTGAGATACATCTATATGATTCAGATTTCTACCGTTCATTTAAAATAGATTTCATCCTTTACTTCTTCAATACTTCTTCGATTGAGACAGAAAGAATAGATTCGGATTCCTCATTCATTTTCGATTCATTTCAAAGATTTATTCGATTCAATTGACAGATTCAAGTAGTATCTTTATTCAGTTTTCATTTTCGCAAGCATTATAGAAAACTTTGAAGTATTTCAGAACATCACTAGACAAGAGAAAACCAGTAAACGTATAAAGGAAAGAAAACAGTTTCACGAAAGAAAGAAAGAGCAGAAGGTTTTAAGAAATGTTTTAAGTTGTGAAAACAAAAAGGGTCCCCATGAAGGATTAGTAGTACGGTTGACGAACTGTATACCCCTTCAAAAAAAGCCAAGGAAGGATCAGGATTATGGATCGACGGATCTATATACCCCTTCAACAATGAGCCATAGTGCTAAGACTGATATCAGGAGTTTGATCAAACGAAATTGACCAAATGTTTAAAGTGTTGTCGTAATTTCGAAAAGTGAATAAAGAGCACAAGTGTGATTTTAATCACAACTCTAAAGTATGGTTAAAGAAAATGTTTTCAGAATTGATTCATGTTTTATGCTTTCATTTACTTTCAGATTTCACAGTTATGTTTTACGCTTGTTTGTTCTTAAGCGTATTCAAAGTTTCAGACTCCAGTATGTATTAGCTAGTGAACGATTGTATGATTTGCTTTCGTTATTTCCAAACTTTACCTACTGGGCCTTTGGCTCACTAGTTTTCATTGAGTGCAGGTAATGAGCAAATAGGAGCTGGAGAGAGCTGAACAGAATGGAAGGAGGTGTTTATCGTGAACATCAGATTTCAGCGTTTCTTTTGGTTCCAGATTTCACGTTTTCCTTTTTGTGTTATACAGTATTGTACCGAACCTTTGCAGTTGGTTTAAATCACAACAGATTTCTAGTTTAGTTATTTTGTAAGAAATCTGTTTCCAGACTTCATTATGAACAAATGTAACCATTTTGTTTAAATTACCAGATTTCTATTTCCGCGCCTTTTTATGGGATTTGATTCTCGTTTCAATCCAATAAGTTAGTAGCGATCCTTTATTTTGGATGTTGGAAATCTTTATGACTTTCAATTGAACCCCAAAACTTCTAAATTCTTCTAATAAAAGTACGGGTCGTTACAGTTGGTATCAGAGCAATGGTCCTTGAGATAAACACACTTCCAGTCTGGGCAGATCTCTCCAGCCACTTCTAAACTGTGAGTTTTAATTCATGTTCTATCATATAGTAATCTCTCATAATAGAATTGTGGTGGATTTGGGCTACCCTTTTCAGATATGTCAGGACGAGGTAGAGGAAGGAGAAGTTTTGCAGAAGGGGACAATGAATCTGAAGGATTATACCCTGTCCTCAGCAGTATGGCTCAACTATTAGAACGACTAGTTGATCAAACCTCTAATGGGAATGGTCATTCGTCAAGTAGAGTTATTAGTAGAGAAGATCCTCAAGAGAAGTTTAGGAGGCAGAGACCTCAAGAATTTTCTGGCCCCTAGTGGCAGAAAGCTGGATTAAATCCATGGAAGTAATATTTGATAATCTGCATCTAACAGAACTCGTGAGGCCCCGGTGTGCAATCTATATGCTGAGGGGAGATGCGATGATGTGGTGGGAGGGAGCCAAGTTAACTGTGGACTTGGAAATTCTTACCTGGGAAGAATTTAAGAGAGTCTTCTTTGAGAAATACTTTACTTTTGATGTTAGAGAACAGTTACAGAGTGAATTCTTAACTCTGAAGCAGGAAGGAATGGCAATGCGTGATTATATCCGCAGGTTTGAGAGGGGATGCTATTTTGTTCCACTGATAGGGACAAATGCAGATGCTAAGCTTCGCCATTTCATCAATGTGTTGAAGCCTATGATTAAACACGATGTTAGGTTGGCAGAACCTATAGATTATAGATCAGCTGTTAATAAAGCTCTACGGGAAGAACAAGATTGGAAAACAATCGATGATGAAATACAATTAAAGAGGCAGGCTTTCCAACAGAATGATCGTAGGAAATTCAAGAAGCAAAACAACAATAAAAAAGGATCGCAAGGGAAAGGACCAATTGCTGCACAACCAATCTCTACGATTCCAAATACAGGGAATAGACAGCCATGTCCTACTTGCAAGAAGAATCATAAGGGGCAGTGTCTTCAGGGACAAAATGTATGTTATACTTGTGGTAAACCAGGCCACATGTCGAGAAATTGCCCCCAGAAACAACAACAACTTATTACCAGTAGGGCATACGCGATGACTACTGAAGAAGCTCTAGTAGATACCACCTTGGTGATGGGTACAATTTTTGTTGATAACATGTCTACTATAGCTTTGTTAGATTCTGGTGCGACTCATTCGTTTTTATCGGAAAGATTTTCTAAGAAATTGCTTATTAAACCAGTAGAGGTAAATGTAGGATACTGTGTTCAGGTTCCTACAGGAGAAAGTATAATAACCAATCGGGTGATTCGAAACATAGAACGTAAGTTACAGGGAAATATTGTCTACGCAGATTTGATAGTATTGCCTATGATTGAGTTCGATTTCATTTTGGGAATAGATTGGTTAACAAAGCATGAAGCTGTTATAAATTTTAAACAGAGGTCTGTTGATATTAAGATACCAGGCGGGATTTCATTTTCATTCAAAGCTGATAACTGTGATAAAGCCCTTAAGATAATATCAACAGTGAAAGCTCAGAAGTGTTTAAGAAACGGATGTCAGGGATTTTTAGTGAATGTCATATCCTTAGAATCCGAAAAGAAAATTAAGTTGGAAGATGTACATGTCGTAAGAGAATTTCCAGATGTCTTTCCAACAGATGTCTCAGGCTTACCTCAAAATCGAGAATTAGAATTTACCATCGATTTAGTACCAGAAGCCGCTCCAATTTCGAAGCCTCCTTATAGACTTGCTCCTAAGGAAATGAAAGAACTAAAAGACCAGATTCAAGACTTATTAGACAAAGGATTCATTAGACCCAGTACATCGCCTTGGGGTGCACCAGTTCTGTTCGTGAAGAAGAAAGATTGGAGTATGCGTTTATGTATTGATTACAGGGAATTGAATAAATTAATGATTAAGAATAAATATCCTCTCCCTAGAATCGATGATTTATTCGACCAATTACGAGGAGTTGCAGTATTTTCCAAGATAGACCTGAGATCTGGTTATCACCAGTTACGGGTAAAAGAAGCAGATGTCTTTAAAACAGCTTTTAGGAAAAAATATGGCCATTATGAATTTCTAGTTATGCCTTTTAGATTAACTAATGCGCCATCTGTGTTTATGGATTTAATGAATCGGGTATTTCAACCATTCCTAGATAAATTTGTGATAGTGTTCATAGATGATATCTTGATTTACTCGAAGAATAGAAGTGAACACGAAGAACACCTTAGAGAAGTCTTAAAGATTTTAAGAAGTAAACATTTATTTGCTAAGTTTAGCAAATGTGAGTTCTGGATTGAGAAAGTTGTATTTTTGGGACACATTATTTCGAGAAAAGGAATAGAAGTAGATCCTTCTAAAGTGGAAGCTGTTCGAGAGTGGCCTGTATCTAAGAGTGTCACAGAAGTCCCTAGTTTCTTAGGACTTGCGGGTTATTATCGAAGATTCATAGAAGGGTTTTCGAAGATTGCTGTTCCATTAACAGCTTTGACTAAGAAGAACGTCAAGTATAATTGGACTCCAGAATGCCAATCTAGTTTTGAGAAATTAAAACTTGCATTAGCTGAAGCCCCTGTTCTAACTTTACCATCAGAGAAAGGGAATTTTGTGATCTATACAGATGCATCGAAGACAGGGCTAGGAGCTGTTCTAATGCAGGAAAGGAAGGTAATTGCTTACGCTTCGAGATAATTGAAAGTTCATGAGAGAAATTATCCTACGCATGACCTTGAATTAGCAGCGGTAGTTTTCTCATTTAAAATCTGGAGACACTATCTTTACGGTGAGAAATGCGAAATCTTTACAGACCCTAAGAGCCTTAAGTATTTCTTTACCCAGAAAGAGCTAAATATGAGACAAAGGAGATGGATTGAATTGGTTAAAGACTATGATTGTGTAATTAGCTATCATCCCGGTAAAGCTAACGTAGTAGCAGATGAGTTAAGTAGAAGGAATGTGGGGTTGGCACAGATCTCAGTTCAGATTCCTCTAGCATTGGAGATTAACAGATTTGAATTGGGAATAGTTAATAAGGAGAACACTGCCAAGCTATCAGTTCTTACAATCCAATCAACGTTAAAAGATAGGATTAGAGAAGGTCAAACGAAGGATGATCAACTCCAGAAATGGAAGAAGCAAGATGAAAACAGAGGAACGAGTCTGTATGGGGTGGAAGAAGGAATTGTCAAATACCAAGATCGATTATGGGCACCGCGCACAGATAATTTGTGCAAATGAGATTATGAACGAAGCCCATAACTCGTAGTATTCCATTCATCCAGGAGGAACAAAGATGTTTAAGGATTTGCAAGCTCTGTTTTGGTGGCCAGGAATGAAACGTGACATTTGTAGAATTGTTGCTGAATGTCTAACATGCCAACAAGTTAAAGCGGAACACCAAAGACCTGCAGGAATGTTGAAACCACTTCCTATACCTATTTGGAAATGGGATAACATATCAATGGATTTCGTAGTAGGATTACCCAGAACAGTTCAAAGATTTAATGCAATTTGGCTGATAGTGGATAGATTAACTAAGTCTGCACATTTTCTTTCTGTAAAGACAACTTACGATTTGAATAGATATGCAGAGTTATATATTAAAGAGATAATCAGACTTCACGGGATTCAAGTTCTATAGTATCAGATAGAGACCCCAGATTTACTTCAAGATTCTTGAAAAGTTTGCACCAAGCCTTAGGCACAAAATTAACTTCCAGTACAGCGTTCCATCTGTAAAGTATGCCTCAGCCATACTTTATCATCTCAAAGAGCTGTACGGGGAGAACTCTCGACATGAGAGGTTCACGGCTGTCAAGGAGCTGATGACAAGCCGCATGCGCGATGGGAATTCGGTCCGCGAGCATGGGGTTCGCATGATTGGGCTCATTGAAAAGCTGTCGGGCCTTGATATCGTGCTTCCACACGAGCTGTCTGTGGATGTACTTCTCCTCTCGCTACCCGCAGTATTTGACCTCTTTGTGGTCAACTTCAACATGAACAAGCTGGAAGCCACCCTTGAAGAGGTGGTGAACATGCTTGTAGTGTTTGAGGGGACTATAAAGAAGGACAAACCCGTCCTCCTTCTGGGTTCTTCTTCCTCTGCGAAGAAGGGGCCCAGACGCAAGAGCAAGAAGCGTTCTGCTCCTGCGAAGGAGGAAAAGTCTACCAAGAAGCCAAAGGCAAAGGCTTCTAAGCCAAACAAGAGCGAGGACGTTTGCCACCACTGCCAAAAGGTGGGCATTGGAGGAGGAACTGCAAGGAGTACCTCGAGCAGTTGCGAACTGCAAAAGGTATGTTCTATATTGAAATAAATATGTCTCTAAATTCAACTTCTTGGGTACTTGATACCGGATGTGGATCTCATATCTGCAATGATTTGCAGGTGATGACAAGAAGTCGACGTCTTAGAGAGGGTGAGACCCACTTGAGGCTTGGCAATGGATCAAGAGTTGCTGCTATAGCTATAGGAGATGTTTATTTATTTCTGTCTTCAGATTTTAAGTTGTTATTGAGAAACGTTTTG
>KQ986839.1:24891-40701 GCA_001598015.1 Dorcoceras hygrometricum
AAGGAGCAAATTCAAGAGCTACTGGACAAAGGATTTATTCGACCAAGTACATCACCATGGGGAGCCCCTGTTTTATTCGTCAAGAAGAAGGATGGGAGTCTAAGGATGTGTATAGACTATAGAGAATTGAATAAGTTGACAATTAAGAATAAATATCCTTTGCCTAGAATTGAGGACCTGTTTGATCTGTTGAAGGGATCGATATTTTTCTCTAAAATTGATTTAAGGTCTGGTTACCACCAATTGAAGATAAAACCAGCAGACATCTATAAAACTGCCTTTAGAACACGTTATGGCCACTACGAATTTTTGGTAATGCCTTTCGGACTTACTAACGCTCCCTCAGCCTTTATGGACCTGATGAACAGAGTTTTCCAACCCTTCTTAGATCAGTTTGTAGTTGTGTTTATTGACGATATTTTGGTGTATTCCAAGAACAGAATCGAGCACGCAAACCACCTGAGAACAGTGCTTCAGATTTTGAAGGACCAGCAGCTGTTTTCCAAGTTTAGCAAGTGTGACTTTTGGCTGGAAAAGGTTTCTTTTCTCGGGCACATTATATCCAAAGATGGATTGGAAGTAGACCCATCCAAGGTGGAAGCCGTTCGTGACTGGCCGATACCAACATCAGTTACAGAGGTTAGGAGTTTTCTGGGTCTAGCTGGTTACTACAGACGCTTCATTAAGGGATTTTCGAAGATATCTGCCTGAGTTTGATTCTAGGAATGGATTGGTTGACCAAATATGGGGTCGTGATAGATTTCAAGCTTAGAACAGTAGTGGTAAAACCCCCAAGAGGAGACTGGTTCACGTTCGAAGCTAGTAAGATGTGTAAAATCCCTCGAATTATTTCAGATCTCAAGGCCCACAGTTGCTTGAGAAAAGGGGGAGCAGGATTTTTGATAAGCTTATCATCTTTAGCAGTATCTAGCAAGCCCCAGCTTTCAGAGGTTGAAGTAGTGAGTGAATTCCCGGAGGTCTTTCCAGAAGACATATATGGATTGCCACCTGATAGGGAATTGGAATTTGCAATTGATCTAGTGCCAGGAGCCGCTCCAGTTTCTAGACCACCTTATCGTCTTGCTTCATCAGAAATGAGAGAATTGAAGGAGCAAATTCAAGAGCTACTGGACAAAGGATTTATTCGACCAAGTACATCACCATGGGGAGCCCCTGTTTTATTCGTCAAGAAGAAGGATGGGAGTCTAAGGATGTGTATAGACTATAGAGAATTGAATAAGTTGACAATTAAGAATAAATATCCTTTGCCTAGAATTGAGGACCTGTTTGATCAGTTGAAGGGATCGATAGTTTTCTCTAAAATTGAATAAGGTCTGGTTACCACCAATTGAAGATAAAACCAGCAGACATCTATAAAACTGCCTTTAGAACACGTTATGGCCACTACGAATTTTTGGTAATGCCTTTCGGACTTACTAACGCTCCCTCAGCATTTATGGACCTGATGAACAGAGTTTTCCAACCATATTTAGATCAGTTTGTAGTGGTATTCATTGACGACATTTTGGTATACTCCAAGAGCAGATTTGAGCATGCTAAGCACCTGAGGATAGTGCTTCGGATTTTGAAAGACAAACAATTGTTCGCCAAGTATAGCAAGTGTGATTTTTGGTTGGAGAAGGTTTCATTTCTTGGCCATATCATATCCAAAGATGGATAGAAAGTAGAATTTTTGGTAATGCCTTTCGGACTTACTAACGCTCCCTCAGCCTTTATGGACCTGATGAACAGAGTTTTCCAACCCTTCTTAGATCAGTTTGTAGTTGTGTTTATTGACGATTTTTTGGTGTATTCCAAGAACAGAATCGAGCATGCAAACCACCTGAGAACAGTGCTTCAAGATCATAGTTTCCTACGCCTCTCGTCAGTTGAAAAATCACGAAAAGAATTATCCCACGCACGACTTAGAGCTGGCAGCAGTTGTTTTTTTTTTGGCAGGGATGTTGAAGCTGTTGCCCATTCCAGAGTGGAAGTGGGAATGCATTGCCATGGACTTCGTAACTGGTTTGCCTAGAACTGCTCAAGGTTATAATTCTATTTGGGTCATTGTAAGTAGACTTACGAAATCTGCCCATTGCCATGGACTTCGTAACTGGTTTTCCTAGAACTGCTCAAGGTTATAATTCTATTTGGGTCATTGTAGATAGATTTACGAAATCTGCCCACTTCCTGCCGGTGAAGACAACCTACGATGTAAGCAGATATGCAGAGTTGTATGTGAAAGAGATTATTAGACTTCATGGTGTTCCTGTATCAATTGTATCTGATAGGGATTCCAAGTTCACGTCTGCATTTTGGAAAAGTTTGCATCGAGCTTTGGGAACCAAGTTAACATTTAGTTCAGCCTTTCATCCCCAGACCGATGGACAATCAGAAAGAGTGATCCAGATTTTAGAGGGTTTACTCAGAGCATGTATTATAGATTTCTCATAAAGTTGGGATTTGAAACTCTCATTGGTGGAATTTGCGTACAACAACATTTTTCAAGCTTCTATCCAGATGGCACCATACGAAGCTCTTTATGGACGCAAATGTAGAACGCCTCTTCATTGGGATGAGATAGGAGAGCGAGATGGTCTAGGACCAGATTTGGTGGAGCAAACCGTGAGTGTTGTTAGAAAAATTAAAGAAAGGATGAAAGCTGCTCAAAAAACAGACAAAAGAGCTATGACAATAGACGAAGGGAGCTAAGTTTTGACGCTGGTGATCACGTCTTTTTAAAAGTGGCTCCAATGAAAGGGGTGATGCGTTTTGGAAAGAAGGGGAAATTGAGTCCCAGATATATAGGTCCCTACGAGCTACTGGACAAAGTAGGAACTTTGGCCTATCGATTAGCACTGCCGCCTCATCTATCTTCAGTGCATAATGTGTTTCATGTATCAGCCTTAAGAAAGTATGTCCCCCACCCATCGCACATTTTGACTGCTGAACCAGTTCATTTAACGCCAGATTTGAGCTATGAAGAGAGACCTGAGAAGATTCTTCTTAGGGAAATTAGGAAGCTGAGGAATAGAAGCATTCCTATGGTTAAAGTTCAGTGGACAAATCAAACCGAACGAGAAGCTACGTGGGAGACAGAAGCTGATATGCTTAGTCGATACCCAAATTTGTTCGGTAAGTAAATTTCGAGGACGAAATTTTTATAAGGTGGGTAGAGTTGTAGTTCCCCAAAATCCATAGGACCACAAATTCTAATCTTTATATATTGAGGATCCATTTCTAATTTCAAGATTTCAGCTTTTGCTACTTGTTGAGCGACTGATTTCTCATTTCTTAGATTTTATAAGGAACAGAGGCCCGATCAGTTGTCAGTTTGTCACCCGAGCGTAGCCAAGCAATTTTCAAACTTTACAAATAAAATGATTTTGGATGGGAGAATGGTTAAATTTCAGATTTTGTGTAGTACATTTACAAATCTAAACATTGACAGGGAATTTTAAGTAAAATTTTCTGAAGTACGCCTGGTTTACCATGCCTAAATGAGTGTTTTTCCCCAGTTAATAATCAGACTCCCATATCACTGTCCTTGTGAACTATAAGTTCAATTATTTGCAAGAAAATGTTCATTCTTGCATCAAAGAAATAGATAACACATTGCTGCGCTGGGGAAAACTCTCTGTTAGTGGCCTGCTGTATCTTGTGATTTCCTTCTTATCAAGGCAAGTAAATTTGATTCTTGCTACGCCATGAAAGCTTACGTATTGTTCTCACTTCATTTCGTGATTTTTGCTTAAGCTATGTTTAATATCAGCCTTTGCTCATGTTTTGGTTGATATTATAGCGTATGTTTAGCGTTCGGGGTAGGTCACGGTGGATTATGTTTGGAACTCAAATGCATTTTACGAGGTTGATGTTGATTTTAAAACGCTGAGCATTTCAGATTTTCAACTCATAGAGATTAGGATGTTCTTCTTTTCTCTGGCGAATGATAGCGTTCGAATTTGACTCCATGAGGTTGGAAGTGCTAGTCGAACCAGAACTAAGTCTGGTTTGATAGGTGAATTCTGATATTGTGGATGTTATTCGTGACGCTATTGTATTTCGTAACCATCAGCTGGTTTACTGTTCATATTGTATTTCGTAACCATCAGCTGGTTTACTGTTCATATTGTATTTCATAACCAGCGACTGGTTTTGCTTGCGACTGGTTACTGTTGCTTGCGACTGGTTACTGTTGCTTGCGACTGGTTTTGCTTGTGATTGGTTACTGTTGCTTGCGACTGGTTTTTGCTTGTGACTGATTTATTTCCCTTAAGTACTTCACTGCTGATTTATATCCATTGTCTGGTTTTCTTTTACCTGCTGATCGCCCTTACCCAACGACTGGTTGTTCTTGAACCAACGACTGGTTGATCTACTGTTACTCCGTTGAACAAATTAATTGTGTTGACCACCAATATATAGATAAACCCATCGACTGATCTACTGTTCACACCAGCTGGATTCCTTGCCAACAGCTGAACTTATCCAACTGCTGATTTTACATGTCTCTACTGGATGCTCAGTAAAACGATTTTCGAAGGGAGTATGAGGTTTAAAAATGAAGTGAACCCCGATGCTAAGATTTAAGTTCGCCCAATATGTGTTTTAAAGAAGAAAGTTTCAATTTATGAATTTATGGCTTAGATAACAGACGGTTCATATGGGAAGGGTGAGCAGCAGACGAGAGGGTCAGTTGCCCCTTCATATTGGGTGAGATTTCACCACATGGAACCTGATATCAGTAGTCATTCGATCGAGTGCAATGGGACCCAAGTAGAGCTTCTGAGCCATAAGTTTAACGAAAATGATAACGCTGGAATTTGAATTTACTTCCAGAACAAAAGATACAATGAAAGATGCCTTATGTTTTATCATCTGCATATTGTGCTTGTTAATTTCAGTTTTCTTGCTGAGCCCCTAGGCTCACTAGCTTTCTTGGTGCAGGTGAGTCGGCGCCGGAGCAGGTGGGAGGTGGAGTTTGAATCAGCAGCGATGTGTTGGTGTTTATCGAAGGCCTGCGTTTCCGTGATGTTCATTTTGATTTTGTTGTTGCTTTGATCTTAGTCAAATCTGTATTGAGATCTGTTACAACAAAGATGAATTCAAATAGAGTTCAGAAATTGTAATATCGCGATTTCGCATTTGTACTTGGAAATTGTAATGAAGTTTATGGCGCCAAATTAATGCATTTTGAGTTTTTTTTATGAGCAAGGTAATACAGCTTGTTCTATTTGCTTTTCAGCCCTTCTATTTTCCCTTTTATTCCCTTTTCTTTGATCTCGTGACTCCCATGGGAATTGGGGTGTCACAATAGATTATCGGGAGTTGAACAAATTAACGATTAAGAATAAGTATCCATTACCCAGGATAGAAGATCTGTTCGATCAGTTGAGAGGATCAGTAGTGTTTTCCAAGATCGATTTGAGGTCTGGATACCATCAACTGAAAATTAAGGCATCTGATGTTTACAAAACAGCCTTTAGAACTAGGTATGGTCATTACGAATTTCTAGTTATGCCCTTTGGACTTACAAATGCTCCATCAGCTTTTATGGATTTAATGAATAGGGTCTTTCAACCATTTCTGGACCAGTTTGTAGTAGTCTTTATTGATGACATCTTAGTGTATTCTAAGACCATAAGGGAGCACGTTCAACACTTAAGAATCGTTCTCCAGATTTTGAAAGATAAGCATTTGTTTGCTAAATTTAGCAAATGTGACTTCTGGATGGAGAAAGTATCATTCTTAGGCCATATAATTTCTAAGGATGGAATAGAAGTCGACCCAGACAAGGTAGAAGCTGTTCGCGACTGGCCAGCACCAAAGAATGTTGCAGAAATAAGGAGTTTCTTGGGTTTAGCTGGATATTATAGGCGATTTATCCAAGGATTCTCTATGATTTCTGTTCCCCTAACTACGTTAACGAGAAAGCAGGCGAAATATAATTGGACAGTTGAATGTCAAAACAGTTTTGACAAACTGAAGCAAGCATTGATTGAAGCACCTGTATTAACGATGCCAACTGATGAAGGGAAATTTGTAATTTATACCGATGCATCAAAGTTGGGACTAGGAGCTGTGTTGATGCAGGATCGTAAAGTAATATCATACGCATCTAGACAGCTGAAGGATCACGAGAAGAATTATCCAACGCATGATTTAGAACTAACAGCTGTTGTCTTTGTGTTAGAGTAGATGCCCAACTAGCCAACTTGTGGCGTGTGGGTTTGTAGACTCTTGTATATGACAGTCTTTATATATGATATTCACATTTATTTATGGCATTCTTTATCTTCGTTATGTTTATATAATGTTAACAATTGTGTTGGATAAAGACCTAGAGTGCACCATAGTGTATGTTAGATGTGATAGTGGGTATGACGGCTATCACGAAACACATCTAATAGTCACTGTGTATTCTGAATTAGTTCCTAGTCGATTGGGCCGTCAAAATGAGGATAAGGACGCCCGAGCTTGAGACTAGTATCTGCGATGCGAAGTACCATGTTTCATTGGTAGGGAACATTGTGATGTTCTGAGCATGCAGATAGATAGTGACCTGGTGATCTATCGAACTACCCTCGTTCGGACTTTCCAAGTGGTTACCATTTGTCGAGTGGATAAGTCCGAGGTCTTGGTTGTACTGATTAGTCCTCACGACTCGAAACGTCATTGAGACTCTACATGATAGGCGTCTCACTTTGACCCGTTTGCCGACTCACTTGGGGTCATTAGGCGGCGGGGTTGGGTGAGACCCCGATGCATGTAGGATTCTATGCTTCGTTGTCGAGGATTCACCGCTCGCTTGCATGCGTGGATATCCTATGCTATCTGAGGGGATAATAGTGTATAAATCTCTGGCCAGAGTACTAGAAGTGTTTTAGGTAAATGGGTTTACCTAGTTACACTCGCGATGTCACTATTCGATCTCCAAGATGTATGCATGGATCTCTAACGACTCTCGATTTACCAATGGTCGTTGATCTGATCGGGATATATGGATTGAAAGGACCGTACTGTACGCTAACCACGACCAACTGGTTCTTGCAGGCACTATCAGTGATACCTAGGGGATCATGTCGCGATGTTGCTAGGCGCTTTACCATGATCCGTTGGGCAAGTCCGAAATTGTGATTTCGGAGCCACAATGGTTGTGGGCCCACGGCTAGTTGTATCCCTGAACCATTGAGGGTCACACAAGTACTGGATTCAAGATTCCCGCACGGAAACTGAGCTCAATGTGTTGAGCAAAGGAATAGGATTTTTGGAAGTACGACTTCCTAAAAGTCAACAGGGGTCAAACCATGATTTCCGCTGTTGAGGGGCAAAACGATCATTTTGCATTGGGGTTCTGAAAAATGGTTTTTCAGATCATAATATTCAGTTTTGGAAACTGAGTCGATCGGTCCGATCTGATCGGCGATCGGAGTTGTAATGAAGTCGCAGTGATGGATATCGTCATTTGCACGGAAACTGAGCTCAATGTGTTGAGCAAAGGAATAGGATTTTTGGAAGTACGACTTCCTAAAAGTCAACAGGGGTCAAACCATGATTTCCGCTGTTGAGGGGCAAAACGATCATTTTGCATTGGGGTTCTGAAAAATGGTTTTTCAGATCATAATATTCAGTTTTGGAAACTGAGTCGATCGGTCCGATCTGATCGGCGATCGGAGTTGTAATGAAGTCGCAGTGATGGATATCGTCATTTGGACCCGGGCCCATTGGGCCGGTCCAAGTCCATTACTAGTCTTATTAAAAGAGACTTAGGGCTTCATGAAACATAACTAAGTATCACCCTAAACCCTAGAGCTCTCTCTCTCGGCCGCCTCCCTCCTCTCCCAAAGCCGCCGCCGCCGGCCACCACCATCACCGTCGCCGCCGCCGCCCCTCGCCGGAATTTGTTCCGGCCAACTTTTCGAGGAGTTTCCGTCCGTGCTGATCTCGTCAGGCCTTCTAGTTCAGGCTGACGAAGGAACCTCGCTTCTGGTCGTGGACCTGATTAGACGTAATCTACCGCCGCCTACCGTGAAGTGCCGGTTTACTCGTGAAACTGGTCGGAGCCAGGCGCATAGACGCCAACAAGGTAAAAATCAAAGAACCACCTATGAATGGTTTGTTGAATTGTTTTATTGTATTGAACGTTTCCCGGTGCTAATTTTAAACTTCCGCTGCGCCGCCGGAGACGGGATCCGGATCCGCCACCGCTTTTCCCAACACTTTGCCCTTAAGATATGGAGGCATTACCTTTATGGGGAGAAGTGTGAGATATTTACAGATCACAAAAGTTTGAAATACTTCTTTACCCAGAAAGAATTGAACATGAGGCAGAGACGATGGTTGGAGCTGGTTAAAGATTACGATTGTACTATCAGTTATCATCCAGGAAAAGCAAACGTGGTAGCTGATGCTCTAAGCAGGAAATCAGTAGGAATTGCGCAGTTGATTGTCCAGAAGCTGTTGGCAGCTGATATTGAGAGATTTGGACTCGAGATAGTGTCCAACAGCAGTAGTAATTTGATTTTGGCAGACCTCTCAGTAAGATCAAATTTGTTAGACCAAATTCGAGAAGGTCAGCTGCAAGATGAACAATTGAAGAAATGGGTTAAACAAGATAAAGAAAGAGGCAGTAGTCTCTATTTTTCAGAAGATGGAATTGTTAGGTATTTGGGCAGAATATGGGTACCTCAAGTATAAGATTTAAGAGCTGATCTTTTGAAAGAAGCTCATACATCTCCATATTCAGTACATCCAGGAAGTACGAAAATGCACAAGGACCTCCAGCAGTTGTATTGGTGGCCAGGAATGAAAAGGGATGTTGCTAGATTTGTAGCTGAATGTTTGACGTGTCAGATGGTGAAGGCTGAACATCAGCGACCAGCTGGATTATTGAAACCACTGCCTATTACAGAGTGGAAATGGGAATGTATAGCGATGGATTTTGTGACTGGATTACCAAGGACTGCTCAAGGATATAACTCCATCTGGGTTATAATTTATAGACTCACTAAGTCTGCTCATTCTTACTAGTTAAAACAACATATGAGGTGAGCAGGTACGCAGAATTGTATGTTAAGGAAATAGTGAGGCTACATGGAGTTCCAGTTTCTATTGTATCAGACAGAGATCCAAAATTTACATCAGCTTTTTGGAAAAGTTTTCATAAAGCTATGGGTACAAAATTTACATTCAGTACTGCGTTTCACCCCCAGACTGATGGACAATCAGAAAGGGTGATCCAAATTTTAGAAGACTTGCTCAGAGCTTGTATTGTGGATTTTTCAGAAAGTTGGGATTCGAAATTGCCACTGGTAGAGTTTGCCTACAACAACAGTTTCCAAGCTTCGATTCAAATGGCTCCATATGAAGCTCTCTATGGCAGAAAGTGTAGAACACCACTTCATCGGGATGAAGTTGGTGAAAGAGCTGGTTTAGGACCAGATGTTGTGGAACACCATATGAAGACTCTCTATGGCAGAAAGTGTAGAACACCACTTCATCGGGATGAAGTTGGTGTAAAGAGCTGGTTTAGGACCAGATGTTGTGGAACAAACAGCAACAGCTGTTAGAAAAATAAGAGAAAGAATGAAGGCTGCTCAAAGTCGGCAGAAAGTTATGCAGATAATCGAAGAAGGGAACTAAATTTTGAGATAGGTGATCACGTATTTTTGAGAATAGCTCCAATGAAGGAGTTATGCGTTTTGGAAAGAAAGGAAAGTTGAGTCCAAGATATATTGGACCATATGAGATTTTGGAGAAGATCGGAACGTTAGCCTATCGTTTAGCACTGCCACCGCAGCTGGCAGCAGTGCACAATGTTTTTCATGTATCAGCTTTGAGGAAATATGTACCTAACCCTTCGCATGTATTAAGTCATGAACCAATCCAGTTAACACCGGATTTAAGTTATGAAGAGCGACCAGAAAGAATTCTTCTCCGAGAAATTAGAAGATTAAGAAACCGTAGTATTCCTATGGTTAAGATACAATGGTCTAATCAGTCGGAGCGAGAAGCAACTTGGGAAACAGAAGCTAAGTCTTTACCCACATTTATTTGGTACGTAAATTTCGAGGACGGAATTTCAATAAGGAGGGTAGAGTTGTAACGCCCCAAAATCCATAGGACCACATTTATGCATTTTATTGATCTCAAGGGCCAAATTGGCAATTTTAAATGTTATGTATTTGCTGATTCATTGATTTTAGAACATAAGATGCGTTGTGGCTGGTTCCAGCAGATGACTCCAAAGAGTGATGCACAAGCTGGTTTTAAATCGATTGAAAAATATTTTAAGGAGGACAAATGATTTCTTTTGAAAAAGGTTTGGTGTTTTATAAATTAAAATGATATGAAGGGAATTTTACTAAATTTTATAAGTGTGTCATTCTTGATTTTACAAGTAGCTTGCCACTAATCCCTTTCATATAAAAACCTGTTTTCAAAGTAAGATTTTTATCATTTGCAAAGAAAAATCTTGAAGTGTTCTTCAAAATATTTCCAGAAGAGTTCGTGCGTTACACAAAGAGAAGATTTCTGCAGGAATTGGTTGCCGTCGCAAAGCTTTGTTTAAGGCAAGTAAAAGCTGATCCTTTGCTACACCATTTGAAGCATATATTGATGTTTTTATGGATCTGCTTGCCTGTATGTTTAAAATGATTTTACACATGTTCAAAGGAAAGAAGATGGGTTCGAAAATGTTGTTTTGATGTTTATGATGCTTCTAAAATGTTTTCCAGAAAGTTTATGACGTTTTATAGTGCTGAGAATTCGAGTTTATTTCCAGAATGTTTATGAATGTTCTTCAATTTAGTAGTTGTAATATCAGAATTTGATAACGGTGTAATCAGTAGTTACTAATCGAATCATTATGAAGTTTGGTTTGATAGGCAACGGCTGATAGCATAGTTGTTGTTTTGATGTTACATACACCCAGTTTTATTCTAGCAGTTGCATTTCCTTGTTAAAATCCAGCAGCTGCGTTTGTTTCGTAAATTCAGCAGATGCACTGTTCACCAGCAGGTGCATGTTTGTTATTAAAATCCAGTAGATGCATTGTTCATCAGCAGATGCATTTTATTGTCAAATTTCAGCAGTTGCAATATTTGTATTTAAAGTACTGTTCATTGCGACTGGTTATTCATTGCAGTTGGTATTAGTCTTGCGATTGGTACTGTTCATTGCGTCTAGTTTTATAAATTTTAGCGCATTTCTTTGTTAGAGTAGATGCCCAACTAGCCAACTTGTGGCGTGTGGGTTTATAGACTCTTGTATATGACAATCTTTATATATGATATTCGCATTTATCCATATGGCATTCTTTACTTTCATTGTGTTTATGATGATTTACAATTGCGTTGAGTAAAGACCTAAAATGCACTAAAGTGTATGTTAGATGTGATAGTGGGTATGACGGCTATCATGAAACACATCTAATAGTCACTGTGTATTCTGAACTGTTCCTAGTCGATTGGACCGTCAAAATGAGGATAAGGCCGCCCGAGTTCGAGACTAGTATCTGCGATGCGAAGTACCATGTTTCATTGGTAGGGAGCATTGTGATGTTCTGAGCATGCAGATAGATAGTGACCTGGTGATCTATCGAACTACCCTCCTTCGGACTTTCCAAGTGGTTACCATTTGTCGAGTGGATAAGTCCGAGGTCTTGGTTGTACTGATTAGTCCTCACGACTCGAAACGTCATTGAGACTCTACATGATATGCGTCTCACTTTGACCCGTTTGCCGACTCACTTGGGGTCATAAGGCGTCGGGATTGGGTGAGACCCCGATGCATGTAGGAGTCGATGCATCGTTGTCGAGGATTCACCTCTCGCAGACATGCGTGGATATCCTATGCTATCTGAGGGGATAATAGTGTATAAATCTCTGGCCAGAGTACTAGAAGTGTTTTAGGTAAATGTGTTTACCTAGTTACACTCACGATGTCACTATTCGATCTCCAAGATGTATGCATAGATATCGGATCTATAGCGACTCTCGATTTACCAATGGTCGTTGATCTGATCGGGATATATGGATTGAAAGGACCGTACTGTACGCTAACCACGACCAACTGGTTCTTGCAGGCACTATCAGTGATACCTAGGGGATCATGGGGCGATGTTGCTAGACGTTTTACCATGATCCGATGGGCAAGTCCGAAATTGTGATTCCGGAGCCGCAATGGTTGTGGGCCCACGCCTAGCTGTATCCCTGAACCATTGAGGGTCACACAAGTACTGGATTCGAGATTCCCGCACGGATACTCAGCTCAATGTGTTTAGCATACGAAGAGGATTTTGGGGAGTGCGACTTCCTAAAAGTCAACAGGGGTCAAACCGGGGTTTCCCGCTGCTGAGGGGCAAAACGGTCATTTTGCACTGGGGTTCTGAAAAATGGTTTTTCAGATCATATTATTCAGTTTCGGAAACTGAGTCGATCCGTCCGATCTGATCGGCAATCGGAGTTACGATGAAGTCTCGGTGATGGGGATGAACGGAATGTTCATCGGTTGGACCCGGACCCGTTGGGTCGGATCCAAACCCATCACCAAGTCTATCAAACCGGGGTTTCCCGCTGCTGAGGGGCAAAACGGTCATTTTGCACTGGGGTTCTGAAAAATGGTTTTTCAGATCATATTATTCAGTTTCGGAAACTGAGTCGATCCGTCCGATCTGATCGGCAATCGGAGTTACGATGAAGTCTCGGTGATGGGGATGAACGGAATGTTCACCCGTTGGACGATGAAGTCTCGGTGTTGGAGATGAACTGAATGTTCATCCGTTGGACCCGGGCCCGTTGGGCCGGTCCAAGTCCAACACTTAAGTCTATTTAATTATACTTAAAGCTAGACTTAATAACATAAGACTCAACACACTAAACCCTAAGCCTAGCAAATAGCCGCCCCTCCTCTCTTCAATAGCCGTCCCCGCCGCCGCCGCTTCGCCGGAAAATTGTTTTCGGCCTAGTTTTTCGAGGAGGATCCATTCGTGATAAAATCCTTCTGCCTTCGAGTGCAGGCTGATTGGAGGGAGATCGATTCCGGTCGTGGACCTGATTGACGGATCTACTGCCATCTACCGAGAAGAGCCGGCGTTCTTGTAATTCCGGTTGGAGCCAGGCACAAGTGCCAGCAAGGTATTCGTTTTGAACACCCTATGAATGTCATAGATTGTAAATATTCGATTTTGTATTGATCGTCTCCCGGCATCTTTTTCTGTTCTTCCGCTGCCTAGCCGGGGGGCGTGATCCGGATCACCAAAAGTGGTATCAGAGCCAGGTTTTTCGGATCAGATCAATACTCAGTGCCATAATTGTATCTAATGTTTTAATTTTTAGAATCAAAAAATCAAAATTTGGATCCTGCCACCGGGCCGCCGCCGCACGCGGCGGCGCCTTCCTGTCGTGCGCATGAGCGCGCGCGACTTGCGCGCCGGTCGCGCAAGGGAGGCGAACGCTGGCTGCAACTCCACACGAGACGTCCCGCACTGGATGCGCGACGATGGGCTGGCCGTGCGCAAGCGGTTGCGCAAGTGGCCGGTCGACGCTGACGGATGGATGCGCGTGCTGGTCGCGCCGCCTCGCGCATACGTTGCGCAATCCGCCGCCTCCCTCGCCGCTGGTTGCGCGCCCTGTTGCGGCGCTGGAAGCGCTGCTGGCCGACGCGAAGATGCTCGCCCCTGCACACGTTGGGCGCTGGTTGCGCGCTGGCCGCGGGCGATGCGATGCGGCGGTGGAGCGTGCCCTCTTGCGCCGCGCAAAATTCATGGTGGCGGCGGCCGCCGGCCGGCCGCCGCTCCGGCGAGTCTCCGGCGATGTCGTGACGGCTGGTCTGATTTCTTCTAGGTTTTGGTTCGGGCCTGTCCCGGGCAGCCCGTGAAGTTTTCGGGCCGGTATGCGATATCGGGCCCGTTTTGGTCGATTTTGAAATTTTAAGTTTTTGGGCCTAGAATTGTTCTAAGCCCAATATGATACAATTAAAATTAGTAAAATATGATTTTAATTATGAGATATGATTTTATAATGAAATATGATTTTGTTGATTAAAATTTGTTTTTATCGGCAAATTACGATTTTATTATAAAATACGATTTCGTAATTAGAATATGATTTTACGATAAATAATTAGATTATTTAAATTATGCATGTTAATTAGATTAATTGCATGATTGGATTGATCGAGAGCCGTGCCCAATGTGTTAGGTGTATGCAATAGGTTTTGTATGATTTCGGTTTATTAATATTTGATTGTCATTTAAAGTGGGCCTGTTTGTGGCCAGTTCCCACCCCTTGATAAATGTATCCCTTATTTGTCATAGTAAATTTAAATGTAAATTACTAGATTTAGTGGGAGGACATCCGAAGACGGTGGACGATGACGATCAAGATATTGAAGACCGAAGATCTGTAAAACCGGAAAGCTTTGTAATAGGATTGCATTGCATATTGCATTACCCCTAGGGATTGGACCCAGGTCCGTGGCTGGCAACCACGGACCGCATAGCTCTCGCGATCGATTATCCCAATATTTATTTATATATTTGATATATAGTTAAATGAATCCGCATGTTGCATGTTTTAAATTAGATTTAAATATGCATGAGACCAAAATTTTTCAAAAATAAAATCCCTCGTTTTAAATTTGATTTAAAACTTATATCAAGATAAAATGTTTATTCGATAAACTAAAGGGTATTTAAAATTGTTTAAATTAACCCTACCTTCCATCAACAATGGGTGTACGTCGATGCTACCCGTATACATGGCCCGGCTCATATTATTGAGGGGGTCATGTATGTCGGAAAGCTGTCCACGCCATTACCAACTGTTGTGAGTCGGTTGGAACTCCCTTTAACGTTGGCTCATATTATTGGGGACGTTAAGGGGACCGTCCTTCACGACTCAACATTGATGGGTCAAATTTGACACGTGATAGTAAACGGCGTCATATTATTGGGCCCTTACTGGACGTGAGGTGAATACATGAAGGTTGCACCGGTTGCAATCGGAAACTACCTTTTGGGGGCCATGGATGGCTGGTATTATTCAAGTCCATGATCGCTTGATTGGGCTCCGTGTACCCACTAAAGAAACCTGTTTTCTCGATTTCATTAGAGGGTGGTGAAATCGTTAAAATAGTGGGAGGGTAATTCATAAAACTTAATGACCATGTTTTATGTCTTAGCGTTTATTTTATATATAATTAGTAATGTATGTCTGTTTTCTTTTCAGTATAACTGCTATATAAAAATGGTTTCGATGAAAAACCCGCTCGCTGCTATACTGGATAGCAACAGGTTCACCGGTCTGAACTACCAAGACTGGCTCCGGAACCTCAATCTTGTATTGGCTTCGGAGAAGCTTCTCTATACGATAGAGAAGTCCCCTCCGGAGGAAACCCCTACCGATATCAGCCCTGAGGAGCTGATTACGCTTAACCAATGGCGTTACGACGAGGTTAAAGCTCGATGCTATGTGATGGCATCGATGTCCAATGAAATGCAACGGCGCTTTGAGAAGACAAAGTATGCCTCTGCCATACTCTTTCATCTCAAGGAACTGTACGGGGAGAACTCTCGACATGAGAGGTTCACGGCTGTCAAGGAGCTGATGACGAGCCGCATGCGCGATAGGACTTCGGTTCGCGAGCATGGGGTTCATATGATTGGGCTCATTGAAAAGCTGTCGGGCCTTGATATCGCACTTCCACATGAGCTGTCTGTGGATGTACTTCTCCTCTCGCTACCCGCTGCATTTGACCCCTTTGTGGTCAACTTCAACATGAACAAGCTGGAAGCCACCCTTGAAGAGA
>KQ986840.1:5666-38563 GCA_001598015.1 Dorcoceras hygrometricum
AACTGCTCAGTATTGGGTACCCACATGCGACCTCTGAAACGGACTATCCCATCCTCAACAGTGTACAGACCTCGTCCTCTGTTCTCATCACGATGTCTCCACTGCTGTAACTGCTCATCGAAGGCCTGTCCCTCTCTGATCCGCTCTCGAAGGGTCGGCTGAATAGTGAGCGCTGCCAAACTCGGTGCACAGCCTCCTGAATAAAGCTCTAGACCAAACCTCTCTATCTCAGTCTGTAGTGGCCTTTCAACTGATAAACAAGCCACCACTGCAGTCTTCCGGCTCAACGCATCTGCCACTACGTTAGCCTTACCCGGATGGTAGCTAATGTCACAGTCGTAATCCTTCACCAACTCTAACCATCTGCGCTGCCTCATGTTCAGCTTCTTCTGGGTGAAGAAGTACTTGAGACTCTTGTGGTCGGTGAAAATCTGACACTTCTCGCCGTACAAATAGTGTCTCCAAATCTTCAGTGCGAACACTACTGCTGCAAGCTCCAGATCGTGCGTCGGATAGTTCTGCTCATAACTCTTTTTTCGACGCATCCGCAATAACCTTACCTCCCTGCATCAGAACTGCACCTAACCCTCTCAGAGAAGCATCCGTATAAACCACAAACTCCTCGTGGTCCACTGGCATAGCTAATACTGGTGCTGAAGTAAGGGCCTCCTTCAACTGATCAAAGCTCATCTGACAGTCGGTACTCCACACATACTTCGCATTCTTTTTGGTCAAGGCTGTCAATGGCACTGAAATAGAGGAGAAGCCCTTGATGAATTTGCGATAATAACCTGCCAAGCCCAAGAAACTACGAATCTCTGCTGCATTATTCGGAATCCCTCAGTTCTGCACTGCCTCCACTTTCGATGGGTCAACAGAAATCCCATCCCTCGACACAATATGCCCTAAGAAAGCCACCTGCTCCAGCCAAAACTCGCACTTGCTGAACTTGGCGTATAACTTGTGCTCCCTCAAAGTCTGCAAAGTCGTCTGCAAGTGCTGCCTATGCTCCTCAAAGCTCCTCGAATAAATCAGAATATCGTCGATGAACACAATGATGAACTGGTCTAGATACTGCCTGAATACCCTGTTCATCAGATCCATGAAAATCGCTGGGACATTCGTCAGACCAAACGGCATCACCAAGAACTCGTAGTGGCCGTAGCGTGTCCGAAAACAAGTCTTGGACACGTCCTCCTCTCTATCTCTCAGCTGATGGTAGCCAGATCTCAAGTCGATCTTCGAGAACACCGTAGCTCCCTGTAACTGATCAAATAAGTCCTCTATCCTCGAGAGTGGATATCTGTTCTTAATGGTAACTCTGTTCAACTCCCGGTAGTCAATACACAACCTCATGCTACCATCTTCTTCTTCACAAACAGAACTGGCGCGTCCCATGGAGAAAAACTAGGGCGAATGAACCCCTTGTCAAGAAACTCCTGAATCTGCTCCTTCAACTCCTTCATCTCGGTAGGAGCTAAACAATACGGTGCCTTAGAGATAAATGCTACGCGATATGCTAACGTACCGACCCTCTCCAAAATCTCGAACGGTCCAATGAATCTCGGACTGAGCTTGACTCTCTGGCCGAAGCGCATCACGCCCTTCATGGGCGATATCCTCACAAATACATGGTCCCCTACTGCCAACTCCAGATCTCGTCGTCTACGATCGGCGTAACTCTTTTGACGACTCTGAGCTGTCCTCATCCGATCTCGTATCCTGGTCACGATATCTGCTGTCTGCTGCACCATCTCTGGTCCAGTCAAAATCCTCTCACCAACCTCATCCCAATGCACGGGAGACCTACACCTCCTCCCGTACAAAGTCTCATAAGGAGCCATCCCAATCGATGCCTGAAAACAATTATTGTACGTGAACTCTACCAAGGGCAACCTAGAATCCCACTTACCCTGAAAATCTATCACGCAAGCTCTCGGTAAATCCTCTAAAATCTGGATGACTCTCTCCGACTGACCGTCTGTCTGCGGGTGAAAAGCCGTACTGAATGATAGCTTGGTCCCCAATGCAGCGTGCAAGCTCCTCCAAAACGCAGAAGTAAACCTGCAATCCCTATCTGACACAATAGAGACTGGTATGCCATGCAGCCTGACAATCTCTCTAATGTATAGCTCTGCATACTGTGTCAAAGTGAAAGTGGTCTTCACCGGTAGAAAGTGTGCGGACTTGATGAGTCGATCCACAATCACTCAAATCGACGTATAGCCTCTGGGACTCCTGGGTAATCCAACCACAAAATCCATCGTGATGTTCTCCCATTTCCACTCAGGGATAGGGAGTGGCTGTAGCAACCCTGGTGGTCTCTGGTGCTCTGCCTTGACCTGCTAACAGGTCAAAGACTCTGACACAAATCGTCCAATATCTCTCTTCATCCCTGGCCACCAGTACAGTGTCTGCAAATCCATGTACATCTTCGTACTCCCTGGGTGAATGGAATACGTCGATGCATGGGCCTCTGATAAGATCTCAGCTCTTAACTGCTCAGTATTGGGTACCCATATGCGACCCCTGAAACTAGTGATCCCATCCTCTGCGTGAACGCACTCGGAATAAATGAGTGGGTCGCCCCTGAGTCTAGTAATGCAAGGGTAGTGACCCCAAGCACACGAATCTCGCCCGTGAGAAAAGTAGTATCCGGATCTGTCGCCTCTGCCTGCATCACGAAGACACGACCCGTGGTCTGTCTCTTCCTAGGGCAATCCCTGGAAATGTGTCCCGGTTCCCTGCAATGAAAGCACTTCCCTGATCCCGCCATGCACGGTCCGGAATGCTGCTTACTGCACTCCTTGCAAATCGGAAATCCTTCGAGTCTAGGGGTGTTGGCCCCCTGCTGCTGTGGCCTCTGCTGGCCCTGTGATCTATGCGGCTGCTGTCCCTGCTGAGTTGGGCCCCTAGAAGGCCCCTGAAATGGTCTCTTCGCTGGTGGCTGCGAAGTCTGAGCCCTGATGGGCTGCTGCATCTGGCGCTTCCTCTGGAAGTCATCCCGCATATCCTTCCGGCCTCTCTCGGACCGATAAGCTCTGTTCAACGCTGCCATATAGGAAGTCACGTCCGCCATGTTGACATCGTGGCGGATGTCTGGTCGCAGTCCATCAGTGAACTGCCTCAATTTCTCGCTCTCCACAAGCAAGATCGAGGGCACAAAGTGACACCCCCGCTCAAAAAGTCTCACATACTCAGCAACCGACCTGTCTCCCTGGCGGAGACTCATGAACTCCCGAATCAACTGGCTCCGGGCGTCTGCAGTGAAATACTTCTCATAGAATACCGCCTTGAATCTCTCCCACGACAGGCTCTCCAGTACTAAGCCAACCACTGCGCTCTCCCACCAAAGAGCTGCGTCTCCTCTCATCATGAAGATAGCACATCTGACCTCTTCTTCACAAACAGAACTGGCGCGTCCCATGGAGAAAAACTAGGGCGAATGAACCCCTTGTCAAGAAACTCCTGAATCTGCTCCTTCAACTCCTTCATCTCGGTAGGAGCTAAACGATACGGTGCCTTAGAGATAGGCACTGTACCTGGCATCAGCTCAATAGAAAACTCCACCTCTCTCTCTGGTGGAACTCCTGCGACATCGTCGAGGAAAACATCTGCGAAGTCCCTGACTACCTCCACATCACATAACGAAGGGCCTGCTGAATCTCCTGAAGCAGTAACACTGGCCAAGAACGCCTGACATCCGCATTCAACTAGCTTCCTGGCCTATAAGAAGGATATGAATCTGGGCTTCCGCTGTCTCCTCGTCGCCTCAAAAACGAAAGCCTCTTGCCCTGGTGGCTTGATCGTAACTGTCCTCCGGTGGAAGTCAACCGCTCCAAACTCCGTCAACCAATCCATGCCTAGGATGAGATCGAATCCTGACATCGGCAACACAACTAAATCTGCTTGGACTGTATGATCCTGGAACATCATCGTCAATCCCTGCGGTCGTCGTCAGCTCCTCTCCTGACGGGACTGTCACTGCGAGAGCCATACCCAAGCTCTCCGGTGTAATACCCATCCTCTGCGTGAACGCACTCGAAATAAACGAGTGGGTCGCCCCTGAGTCTAGTAATGCAAGGGTAGTGACACCAAGCACACGAATCTCGCCTGAAACGGAAACATTACACAAGCACGCGTTTACAGTTAAACTAGGTCTCAACAAGTAGTTCAGATACCTAACACATATTCTAGGTTAGCTAGCCCTACGGTCCGTGATCGCATAGAAGTCCTAGAAGGCATACAGTTCCACTAAGTTCAACCAGTCTAAGGCATGAATCTCCTAGTAGTGTTCTACTCAGCATGCAATCTGTCTACAGCAAACACTAAACTCAGAGATGGCGGAAATCCTAAAGAAGAATACCCGTGAGCAAAGTAGTATCCGGATCTGCCGCCTCTGCCTGCATCACGAAGACACTACCCGTGGTCTGTCTCTTCTTAGGGCAATCCCTGGAAATGTGTCCCGGTTCCTTGCAATGAAAGCACTTCCCCGATCCCACCATGCACGGTCCGTAATGCTGCTTATTGCACTCCTTGCAGATCGGAAATCCTCCGGGTCTAGGGGCGCTGGCCCCCTGCTGCTGTGGCCTCTGCTTGCCCTGTGGTCGATGCGGCTGCTGTCCCTGCTGAGTTGGGCCCTTAGAAGGCCCCTGAAGTGGTCTCTTCGCTGGTGGGTGCGAAGACTGGCCCCTGACGGGCGGCTGTAACTGCCTCTTCCTTTGAAAGTCCTCCCTCATGTCCTTCCGACCCCTCTCGGACCGGTAAGCCCTGTTCACTGCGGCCATATAGGAAGTCACGTTCGCCATGTTGACATCGTGGCGGATGTCTGGTGGCAGTCCATCAGTAAACTGCCTCAATTTCTCGCTCTCCACAAGCGAGATCGAGGGCACAAAGTGACACCCCCGCTCAAAAAGTCTCACATACTCAGCAACCGACCTGTCCCCCTGGCGGAGACTCATGAACTCCCGAATCAACTGGCTTCAGGCGTCTGCAGTGAAATACTTCTCATAGAATACCGCCTTGAATCTCTCCCACGACAGCCTCTCCAGTACTAAGCCAACCACTGCGCTCTCCCACCAAAGAGTTGTGTCTCCTCTCATCATGAAGATAGCACATCTGACCTTATCAGCGTTCGGGAGACCCATGTAGGCAAAAATGGTCTCCAGTGATAGGATCCACTCCTCAGCAACGAGCGGATCTGTGGTGCTAGAAAATTCCTTAGGTCCCTGCTTGCGGAACCTCTCTGCGACGTCCTCCTCGTGCGACTTTCCGGGTCGCTCCGACTGTCTCTCCAGTAATCTGGTAATCCCGGCTAACATCTCCACGTTCGCCCTCTCAAACGGCGTCATCTGGGGTGGTGGAGGAGGAGGAGGAGGCGTTTCGTCATCCTGCTGCTGCTCTCTAAAACGTCGGGGAGGCATACTGGCAAATAAAACCCCTTTGCGTAAATTTAAGTGCATGACTAGGCGTCTAACCCTTTAAAATCTAAGGTAAAACTAAAGACCGCCTTGAATCCTATCCCACGACAGCCTCTCCAGTACTAAGCCAACCACTGCGCTCTCCCACCAAAGAGCTGCGTCTCCTCTCATCATGAATATAGCACATCTGACCTTATCAACGTCCGGAAGACCCCATGTAGGCAAAAATGGTCTCCAGTGATCGGATCCACTCCTCAGCAACGAGCGGATTTGTGGTGCCAGAAAATTCCTTAGGTCCCTGCTTGCGGAACCTCTCTGCGACGTCCTCCTCGTGCGACTTTCCGGGTCGCTCCGACTGTCTCTCCAGTAATCTGGTAATCCCGGCTAACATGTCCACGCTAGCCCTCTCATAAGGCGTCATCTGGGGTGGTGGAGGAGGAGGAGGAGGCGTTTCGTCATCCTGCTGCTGCTCTCTAAAACGTCGGGGAGGCATACTGGCAAACAAAACCCCTTTGCGTAAATTTAAATGCATGACTAGGCGTCTAACCCTTAAAATCTAAGGTAAAACTAAAGCAAAGATAAACATAAATCATAAAAGCCTAAACTCACAGACTGGCAGTGCGACTTCCGAGCTCCACGCAGCAGGCTAGTACCCCACCAGAACCACCGCTCTGATACCATGTTGAAACGTGCTAAACCTCTTAAATTTTTTTTTAAAGGCAGATGTGGAATAAACATTTAATAAAAGCTATAAATAAATATCATAACTTAAAGCATTTAAAAAAACTCATCTGGACCTCCGTCTAAAACTAACTGCAAAGTATCCCCAATCCACATCGCACAAGCTAACATAAAAATCAGAGTATTTAAAACTGTTGCGGAAAATTGAACATGTTTAAAAGCAATGGCATAAAATAACTGAGTGGTCACGGGGTAACAGCCGCAGCGGAGCATCAGAGGTCCTCACCGCCGGTCGGAATAAAATCAGCATCATGCTCACCTGCACCATTTAAACCTAGTGAGCTTAAAGGCCCAGCATGCTCTATCCGATAATAACAAAGTACATATAATAAAACCACATGCAGACACATACGTATAGGAACATAATTTCATGACATGCGTGCGTGAAAGATCTTAAAACAATGAGTCATAATGCGATCATACATAACTTCATCGCATAACATATATATATTAAGGCATGACATAAGCATAACATAACTTAAAAGAACATGCGAGACATATCCATGAAGTGTGAGCCATAATCGATTGATCAATCTATAAACCAACGTACGCGACGGTGTGGTTCACCCGACCTTACCTCGGGATCCCTATATGTCACACATCTGTGCTGCCACTTCACCATGATGTCACACATGGATCCATAAGCTCATACATTAAAATAGGGGATCCCCGGGTCTGGCTACCCGGCTAACTCCCATCATTAAATTTTGCCCCACAACACTTCAATCCCTCAAAATATTTTCCTTCATGCCTTAACATTTCATAAACTTTCATGATGCATGCATTTCAAAAAAAATCATGTAAATTTAAAAAAGGCTTGACCCATCAATATATATTTAATTTCCTTTAAACATTTCATACTTAAATACATAACATACTACGTATATAATTAAATATATATTCATGGGCCTACACATTTTCTCGGCTCGATCAAGGACTGGTTCAAGCGACTGGCCGACTAATTCTAAGCTCAAAGCCTCAACTAAACTTAAAATATACTAAGCCCACTCAAACTTGGCCCAGCAACAAAGAATCACTCCTTTAAAATCAATGAAAGACTTGGCCCAACACTGTCAAAACAGGCTTAAAACTCGTTTAAAATAACGGCCCAAAATCTAACAATTTGACTTAAAATCCAAATTACTTAAAAATTTAACAACTTAAAATAACTTTTGACTTAAAACCATTGACCCAAAATCATTTTGACCAAGAATAATTTGGCTTAAAAATATTTGACTCGACTCGATCAAATGACTTGGACTTTAAAATAAAATCACCCGGCCCATAATTAAAATAAGTCGGACCGGACATAAAATATTTGACTCAACACTTGACCAACTCGACCCCGCCAGATTGAACCGACCCATCGACCCAACCGAACCGGCCCAAGCCCATCACCCAAACACCCTAGCCGCCGCCGCCCCCCCTACACACGACACTTGCTACATGCGCCGTCCGACCTCCCTGCTCCGGCCGCCTTGGCCGGCGCCCTACCGACTGCAGCCATGGTCCAAACCATGGACCACACGGTCCGAACAAAGCCTACCAAGCGCGACGTGCGTCGCGCACGCGATAGGGCGCCCGAGCCAACATGGCTATTCCAGCGTCAAGCCCCAATTGCTCCCACTATGGACCACATATAGCCCTCCCTAGGACCACCTTGAACCGAGCCATGGTCCCTAGAACCTGCCTCAACTGAAGCCATGCATGAAACAATCGAGATCATGAAAGAAAACGTGAGCCATGTGTGAGGTGCAATCAAAAATGCATAGATCCGACGCGAACACAGACAATTCATACATTTTTTCATAAAAATCAGTCTAATACGATTTAAATGGTGAGAAAATAAGAATACAACATGCCTTGATCGAAAAAAAGAGTAGAGATACGCGTTACCGGAGCGGAGAACAATAGATTAGACCAAACACCTTTGAGTTCCCACCAAGGATCTGAAAATTCGACCACCTAGGGGGAGGAGGAGGCTGAAGTCGGCTGGTGGATAGGGTGAGGGAGTAGGTTTTTCGAAATTGTGGGAGGTGAGTGAATGAGAGGTGTACAAAAAGACCCCTCCAACTTATTTTAATTAAAATAAAAGGTTTAATCCCAAAACTAACCCTCATCTAATTAAAAATGCTTAAATATACTTAAAGTTCAGAGTTCAAGCCTCTAATTTTCGTAATATAGGTCTCTCAAATTTAAAAGTGTAGTAAAATTCATAAAAATAGCCCGTATAGGCGAAAAACGGATCCCCTCGATAACTGTGCATAAAATCTCATTTTTTTGGAAATTGTGAATAAAATAATAAATTTTGCTTTAAAAATATGTCTAAGGGCTAAAACATTTAAATATTTTCAATTTGGTCGTATCCGATCTCGTCCCCGCTTACCGGAACTCAAACAGTACCGTAAAATGACATGCACAAATTAAGACATAAAATTATCATATAAACGCATAAATGACATGAAATCATGCTAACATAAAGTTTTTTCGCCCTAATCATGCACTCAATTTAAGGTTATTAGGATTTCTTAGCGTTAAATATAAATACCCCCAATTTTTTCTGAATCATTTCCACTACCCGCCATGAATTTGCACTCCGGAGCCAAATTATCGGCCCATGGATTTACCCCTCTACGCCCTCCAAGAAAACCACTTGCTTTCTTCCGCATCCTTGGCAGCCTACAGCGATTCAATATCTTCTCCATCAAAGCCACTAGCAACATACAAAAAACCGACCAATTCTCCAAGTCCGATGCCCAGAAATCCTCCGAAACATCACCGAGTTTGTATCACGGAATCGAGAGACACAGTGCAGTACTTACGGATTGGCCGAGACCAAGAGAAATTCCATTCCGAGTAAAATTTGGTGAGTTTGATCCGTCATGTCCAGAGCCCTGTAAGTTTGAAGATTCTTCCAATAAGAAACCCTTTGCCGCCACTGTGATTTCTCGAGCTGCTGGCGGTGAAAAGAACTCTTTGTTTATTCCTGTGGTATTTGAAGGTGATTTGGCCCATATTGTGGCGCGCCATGTACAGGTGAATGAATTTGCTTTCGTGTCTGGAAAGTTGACTAGGGATCATCCTATGCAGCTGCTGTTGAATCAGTATCTTGGAGGTTTTATGTTTTGGCTGAAAATCTTAACTTTGTAGAGGGATTGGAAGTAAATTTCTTGGAAAAGAGAAAAGGGATCCTGTTGAACATCAATTCTGTGGAGCGAGGAACTGTACTAGTTCGAAATGATGGTGAAATTATTGATAAAGATAAGTTCAAACCATGAAAAGGTAAAGTGAAGAGCCTAAGTCTAGCTCGAAAGAAAAAGTATGGGGAGTTGCAGTTAGATTTATGGAGGGATCTTGTGAAAAATCCTATGCAATGGTGGGATTATTGTAATCACATGTCTGATGGATTGGTTAAGGAGAAATTCCCCGATTTTAAACAAAAAGGGACCGAGAAGGGACTCTGGTTGAGTAGTGCCCCAGAATGGGTGTTGCCAGGGCTCGGAAAGGTGGAATTAGACGTCAAGGTTATTGGTGAGGGCCTGGTGAAATGGACTGACCAAGTACAGTGGAAACTTCTTGGTAGAATATGATCGAAAATCCAGATAAATGGTGGGACAATAGAGCAAAAAGTGGAACCGGAGAGGACCAGATTTTAAGCACAAAAAGACCGGTGAAGCATTATGGTTAAGCAGCTCACCGGCCTGGGTGTTGCCTGGTTTTCTGCCTTCAAGAGATGTCTTTGAGATTGGTAATTCATACATGATACAAGTTCCACCTTGTAAAGCCTACTTTTTTTGTGGTATTGCCTAGTATATATTTCGTTTCTGGTTATAGGAAACCGTTTGTTCTTTTTGTTCAACAACATTCTAAATCATGTCAAACGTGTCTTGGTTACTGAATCATTTTTCAAGGATTACTACTTATTTTGAATTGCGTTAGTTGTCAATCAAAGGTATGAACTCACAAAAAAAAGATTTTATTCCTTTCAAGGAAAACTTTTTTGGGTATTTTCAAGTACACTGTATGTGCTCGTTCTTTTGTATTCGCAGTTAGTCGTGGAGCACAAGAATTGGTATTTGAAGTTTTTCGCTGTGAAGAATATGTAAATTACCTTTAATTATTGCATAGGAGTTGAATTTTTTCAACTCATTATCATCATCATTAAAATTAAAATAAAAATGTAGAAGTTAGGTGGATGATTTACATCTCAACAACTATTTGGTGCAAGAGAGCAATTCTTTTTTATTATATTTCTTATGGTTCAAGTCATGACTCTGTCAAGCAAAGTCTAACCAATTTAATAGTTCCAATCACTAACAACTATATGATTCGATTCACCTACATTCAATTCTTAATTAAATTTAGTATCCCGCCATTTTTAGAAGCATAATTATTATTTGCATTACCTCTGTTTAAGATTCTTGAATTTGATTACAAATCCCACATCATTATATCCCTCTCCTTTCCCCAAATCTTCCTTCAATTACTTGAGAACTTCCCAACTGCCGGAATCCGTCGAATAGTAGTCATTTACTCAATTCTTGGACTATGGCATCTCTGGAAAGGTCAAAGAAGAAAATGCACCTATGGAAGAAAGCCATAGTCCATTTTATACTATGTTTTGTGATGGGATTCTTCACCGGATTCACCCCAGCTGGGAAAGCCTCGATCTTTTCGGGCCGTGTTTCAGCCCCAAAAACTGTAGAAGCTTTTCAGCAGACTAAAACACAGAATCTCAATAGAAGTTTGTTAGATGAGAGGCAAGAACTAAAAGCCCATGTTCAGAACTTGAAAAGGGAGGTAATACCAGAAAAAGTGGAGGAGAAAATTCAAGAAACCAATTCGAGAAGATTGGTGATTGTTGTTACTCCCACAAGTAGGAGAACTAAGCTTCGAGAGGTATTTCTTTCAAGACTTGCCAACACATTGAGACTGGTGGCTCAGCCGTTGTTATGGATCATTGTGGAACAGAAGTCCGATGAATCCAAGGTCTCGGAGGTGCTAAGGCAAACCGGAATCATGTACAGACATGTTGTGTTCAAAGAAAATTTCACAGATTTCGATTCTGAAATGGATTATCAGAGAAATATTGCTCTTAATCACATTGAACATCACAGATTGAGTGGAATTGTCCACTTTGCTGGGCTTTCGAGTGTTTATGATCTGAGTTTCTTTGAAGAGATTAGAGCAATTCAGTAAGTTTCACTTGCCAATTCCTGAATTATATTTTACATTATTTTTCTTTCTTGTTTGTAGCCAGTGCCCTTGTACCTTTAATAATTTATTAATCAACTTGAAATGGTAACCAAACATTTCAATAAAATATATTGTCCATAATTCATTTTTAGACAAATTAAGGTGTCTTGCATTGATAAAGCTATAATAAACTTTTTTCTTATTCATCCTAGTTTCTTTAAGAAAATGTAAGTTTCATTATTACAATTCTCCAATGTTTTCGTTACTATAAGTATATCAGTTCAATCAGGCCGTTAGGTTAAGAAGCAATCCAAGTTTGCTTCCTGTGTTAGTTGAACTCATAGACTTCTTTGAAAAAATAAAGTTAACAACTTTACTTCTATAGTGCTTCTGATTATTCATATACTACATGGCTTTGTTTATATATTACCATGCTCAAAATATATATTTGGATTGTGTAAATGTTAGTAAATTGATGGATATTTCGATATTATCTAAACGAAAAGTGTGAGAAGATATTGATCGTAATTGGAGATGAATTTGAATCTTCAGGGCATTTGGGACTTGGCCGATAGCAAGACTATCAGCGAACAGGAAGCGGGTGATAATTGAGGGGCCGATTTGTGATTCTTCGGAAGTTGTGGGGTGGCATTTGAACAAAATGAGCAATTTAACAGATACACCACCACCCCCCATCCATATCTCCAGCTTTGCATTCAATAGTTCTATTCTCTGGGATCCTGAGAGATGGGGTCGCACTTCATCTATTCAAGATGCATCTCAGGTACATTAATTTCCTTTATTTATGGACAAATTCTATACACATTGTATAAAACTCAGCAAGTTTAGTATAATCTAGCATTTATTGAGTTTCTTCGTACATTTTATTTTGGATTATATAAAATCAATACTACACGAGATAAACTAATGCTCATAATCTGAAAATTTAGTGTTTCTATGGCTCAAAAAATTATTAAACTAATGACCCTAAAATTTTTTAATACTAAGTTGCAATAGTTTATACTATTTACACTTGACGTAATATTTTTTTTTGAAATACCACTTTTAAAATAAAATTTTCATGTCTAAACTCTTCTTTTTCTTCCAATTGCAGGATTCACTAAAATTTGTTGAAAAAGAAGTTCTGGAAGAGGAAACCAATTTGAAAGGGATCCCAGCCCAGACTTGCTCTAATGTTCTGCTGTGGGACCTTCATATTTCCTTCAGAAAATAGAATATTATCACCAACCCCGGTGATAGACATTTTGCATAAAAACAAAACAAAAGTTTGGCGATAGACCAAACGAGGCTAAGACATTAATAATGCAACAAAATTTTTACAATCTTAGCTTGTAAAAATGATTGACACTCTTGCAATTCCTTTATGGATTTATGTATTTGAAAGCATCATGTATTTGGGTTTATTGAGGCCCCTTTGACAGCAATATTATGCTTCAACCATTACGTTATCACAAATTCCCTCAACTAATTTTATAATAAATTAGAGGCTGGGGGCAAATGGCATAACACGAGACTTGTAACGTAAAATCAATCGATTTCACTCTTGGATTGTATCATTTATGCCAGGAGCTATTGTCCAAGTTTAATTCCAAATATGATAAAGAAATATGACAAATTAATAAACACAACGTACAAAGTTAATGTGGTTTATTCTTAATGTCAAGGCTACGTTGACTTGGCACTGCTACCGCAAATTTCCTCTATGTTGAAACCAATAATATAAAGAGAACAACCACTTTGTGTAAAGCGATATGGCACAACAAATTAACAAAAATACCTGGTTTTGGCACACGATTTCCGCATTCCATGTATGCCTAATTCCGATGTCACTAGCTTACACGAGATGATTCTAGTGGCATCAATCTTACATCAGCTGGTAATTCTCTGGTTTGATACCTCTACGAAAAAATGTTCTGTGAATTTAGGAGTACCCAAATGGAACTTGTTAAGATAAAAAAATTGCAGTCTTCAAAGAAGAGGTTAAACAGTCAGTCCTCCGCTCATGGATTTGGGTTGACATTGTGTTACTTGTGCTAGGAATTATGATCCTAGTTTTAGATTACGAAATTCACAGAGAAAACAAAAGAAAGAAGATAGTAAATTAGTAACACATGAGATCTATATTAGTTCTCTCTCCTTGTAAGAATCACGTCACCTTGTCACCGTTACTGAAAATTTCCACATATTGAAACCAATATATAAAAGAGAATTACAAGAATGTATTTTTTGCAGAACTATATTATTATCACTCTCTATATTTATGTCAATTGTAATTTATTAATAACTACCCAAAATATAAAAGTCAGTCAGGTTACAAGGAAACATATGGTCTAGAACTTTGAAATAAGGCTTCACAAATATATTAATAATATTTACTTGAAGACTAATTAGCCATAATCAATCGTTTCCAGTTTTGCAGTAACGACTCCTCATTCCTCATAGGAGTAGTTCGACTGAAGTTGTACAAGGTGGACTAGTTTTAAGACAAATATTTATGATCATTAAATTTCTACAGTAGTCTATTCGATGTTATCGCAAGCCTATGGATCAAGTTTTAATATAATGTAAAAAATACAAGTATAATACATGGCAAAATTAACTCAAGCACAAGTCTTAAACTAACTTTGATGAAAAGGTGAAACTATATTAATCTACATTAAATCCAAATAAATTGAAGAAACAAACATATAAACATTAGGATATCGATTCACTACCCCATAATCTTCTCTAATTATTGAATTTCAGTTTTTAAGTCATGCTTTTACGGGATTCTGTTATGGACCAAACTACGGATGACCCGAACAAAAGGACTAGGCCCATCATCATCCAGGTTTATTCTAGAAGGAAGAAAGCGGGAAGAGGCACGTGAGCATGAGAGGGCGTGGTTAGCATAAGAGAGAGGAAGAAATGAATAAGAGACATTCAGTTAGAAAAGTGCACACACTTTACACTAGCATAGCTAGGGGGAATAGCAACGGAGAACATCATCTCCGGGAAAGGGCTGTAATCCAAATTCACTATCAATATTAAAATTGTTCTTACCTGTATCAACTGGTCTGACCTGCCGGATTCGAAGGAAGAGAGCATGACAACCACACGCTCAGAAGCTACGTGGGACGCACTGGAACGGTTGGTGATTACATCCCAAGAAAATGTGAACAAGATGCAGGAAGACATGAGCGCAATGAGGGCGAATTTGGTCAACGTAAACCAGAATCTGAGTGACTTGTCGAAGTTGAAGATGTTGGTGGAAAGGATGATACGGGGCAAGATCAACGAACAATCGGAGGCGCGGGATGATCACATACTAGGAAGGACGGAAGGGTCACAGGGGGGTACGAAACGGGGAAATCCAGACGACGCCGGTGACGAACTCCGACTGGCCATGAGAAGGATAGAGATTCCAGCATTTGACGGTACTGATCCCATTGGGTGGCTAGGAAAAGCATAGCAATATTTTGAGATCCACGGAACACCCTCATACCATCGCCTCAAGATCGCGCACATCTGCATGGAGGGGCCAACGGTCCACTGGTTTCAACGGGTGAAGTTGAGGACGCCTGACTGGAATTGGGATCGATTTGCGGAGGAGCTGATCCATCGATATAGTGGCCGGAAGGCAGCAAACCCTTACGAATCATTGGCCTCTTTGAGACAGGAGGAGCTTCCAGTGGATGAATACATCGAGAAATTCGACGTGTTGTTGTCGCAGGTAGGCAGCTTGCCCGAAGCTCAATGCCTCGGGTATTTCCTGAGCAGATTGTGGGAGGAACTGCGGCTACGACTCAGGACCCATGTCCCCCGTACCATCAACCGGGCAATGGACTTAGCACGCAGCGTGGAAGAAGAATTGCTACTGTCGACGGTGTCGTACACGACAAAATCAGGTAACGCTAATTATCGATGGTAGAAGAGACATGGTGGGGCAGACAGATTTATGGGGCGAGCCCATACTACTGATAGGGACAAAATCGGGCGCATGCAGGCCCACGAGAAAAGCAGGGGTAGATACGATCCAACATCACAATTTTTGGGCCGAACTGAGGATGTCACCAGCGCATTCCACAAATCCGCCCACACCCAAAAACTCCATCGTCAAGCGGTGATGAATACAAGTGTCAGTCATGGCGGGGGTGACAAATCAAGTGCCGGGAAAGGTGGAGGAAACCGTTTCAAGGAGGGAAAGATTTATTCCCATCAAGAATATTTGGTGCGAAAGGAGAAAGGGCTTTGCTATAGATGCGGGGAGCCTTACAGTCCCCTAGACCGGTGCGCAAACAAATCATTGAGAGTGGCGTTCCTGATTGAGGATGATGACGAAGGGGAAATTGAGGAGCTGCATACTGGGGAGGCCGAAGGAGGAAACGAGGTCGCCACGCCGGAGATTTATGAATACAATATGCTGGAACTCCCACTGTTTTCCGTGGGCGGTATTCTCTTGACCTCAAACAATGAAGTTTTTGGGAAATATCGGAGGGTGAGAAGTGGTGGTGATGGTTGACAGTGGCGCGAGTCACAATTTTGTGTCAAGGAAGCTGGTAACTGAGCTGGGCTTACCAGTGGATGAGACCGTGAGGTTCGGGATGTGCTTAGGAGACGGGGGCCGGGTGTAGTGCCAGGGCCTGTGCAAAGGGCTGTTAGTGGACCTTCGAAAGTGCGTGGTGGAGGTTGATAGTTATGTGTTTCAGCTCGGGGGAGTAGACCTCATCTTGGGGGTGGATTGGTTGTGCACGTTGGGGGAAGTAGTGACAAACTGGGAGCTCATGTGTATGTCCTTCTCAATAGGAAAGGAGATAGTGACGCTGATGGGGGAACCCAAGTTGAGCAGGGCAGTAAGCTCCCTGAAATCTATGCTGAAGATAACAGACATGGAGTTTTGCGGGGCTCTTTGGTATACAGGAAACAGTGAGATGGAAGAAGAACGCGGGGTGGTGATAGCACGACGTACTGCAGAACTGGAGGGACTACTGAAACAGTACGAAGGGCTATTCGATGTACCACGAACATTGCCCCCAACTCGAGTACAGGATCACGACATTAGACTTAAGGAGGGACACGGTCCAGTGCAGGTTCGCCCATACCGATATGCACACCATCAGAAGGACGAAATCGAAAAAATGGTGTCAGAAATGATGCAATCCGGGGTAATCCAACCCAGTTGCAGTCCGTTCTCCAGCCCGGTGATTCTCGTTAAAAAGAAGGATGGAAGTTGGCATTTTTGTGTGGACTACCGTGCCCTCAACGAGGTTACAGTCACGGACAAGTTCCCCATGCCAGTCATTGACGAACTACTGGACGAGCTCCATGGGGCAATTTGGTTTTCAAAGCTAGATATGAGGTCCGGGTATCATCAGATCCGAATGCGACCTGAGGATGTGTAAGACAGCTTTTCGAACGCACGAAGGCCACTATGAGTTTCTCGTAATGCCATTCGGGTTAAAGAATGCCCCAGCGACGTTTCAGGCGACGATGAACGAGGTATTGAAGCCGTTTTTGAGTAAATGTGTACTGGTTTCTTAGATGATATTCTGATTTTCAGTAAAGACTGGGAGGGAGCATTTGAGGCATCTGCGTTGTGCCCTAGACATCTTGGGAAAACACCAGCTACTGCTACACAAAAAGAAATGCGTATTTGGGCTTAGGGAGGTGGAGTACTTGGGGCACATCATTTCCGGGGAGGGCGTAGCCATGGATCCAGGGAAAGTGGCGGCTGTGGAACGATGGCCAAAACCAACCACGACGAAAGGGGTACGGGGTTTTTTAGGATTGACGGGGTACTACAGAAAATTCATTCGAGATTATGGAAAGATAGCGAAACCATTGACAGAACTGTTAAAGAAGGAAAGTTTGGGTTGGAATGAAGATGCTCAGGGGGGCTTTTGAGACGTTAAAGAGGGCAATCAGTACTGCACCAGTGTTAAGAATGCCAAATTTCACACAACAGTTTGTTATAGAATGCGATGCTTCTGGAAAAGGGGTGGGCGCGGTGTTGTCCCAGGAAGAAAGACCAGTAGCAGTTTTCAGCAAGGCCCTTGCTGCCCGATCCCTATCCAAATCAATGTATGAGAAAGAATTGATGGCGCTAGTATTGGAGTCCAACATTGGAGGTCTTATCTACTTGGCAGGAAGTTTATAGTGATGACAGATCATAAGTCCTTGACCAGTTTGATGAAACAACGGATTGCTACGCCGGATCAGCAGCATTGGATGAGCAAACTGATGGGATATGAGTTCGAAATAAAGCACAAAACAGGGGTGAACAATGCAGCGGCAGATGCGCTGTCCCGAGTAGACGAGGAGCTGGAATTACAGGGTATCTTAGGACCAGAATGGATAGAAATCAATAGACTCAACGAAGCAGTCCAGCAGGACCCATTTCTGGGGAAAGTGACACACAAACTTGTGGCTGGAGAAAGTGGCGTGGGCTGTTACTCGTTATTAAATGGAGTACTCCTCCACAAAAGGAAGATAGTCCTACCGAAAAATTCAGCTTGAGACAGACAAGACTCTCAGTGAGGCACATGCTACTCCGACAGGGGGACACTCGGGTGCGTTAAGAACCCTCAAACGAGCTGCTGGTACTTTCTTTTGGAGGGGGATGAAAGACGATGTGGTGAAGTTCGTAGCCGGATGTGATACTTGTCAAAAACATAAATAAGAGACTACCAAACCGGTTGGATTTCTGCAGCCTCTACCTATTCCAGTGGCTATCTGGGAAGATATTGCAATGGATTTCATTGTGGGGCTGCCAAAGTCAAAGGGTTTCGAGGTTATCATGGTTGTAGTCGACCGCATGTCCAAATATGCTCACTTTATACCGCTCAAACATCCTTTCACAGCTAAGGGGGTGGCAGAGATTTTTTCTAGGGAGATAGCAAGGCTGCACGGGCCTCCCAATTCCATTATAAGTGACAGGGACCCTGTGTTTATGAGCCAATTCTGGACAGAATTATTTCGCCTGCAAGGGACGCTGCTAAAGATGAGTTCCTCCTACCACCCGGAAACAGATGGCCAAACGGAGGTGTTGAATCGTTGTTTGGAAACATACTTACCCTGCTTCTCTTTCGAGCAACCACGTACGTGGTCTGGGTGGCTGCATTGGGCAGAATACTGGTACAAAACTGCCTTCCATACAGCAGCAGGGATGACCTCGTTTGAGGTGGTTTATGGGCGCAAGGCTCCGAAAATCATACAGTTTTGGCCGCAAGAAACAACTGTGGCTGCGGTGGCTAACTGATAGAGATGAGCTATTTAGACAATTGAACTACAACTTGAAGAGGGCACAACAGCGCATGGTCAAACATGCAAACGTGCATGGAAGAGATGTGTCATTCCAAGTGGGGGACATGGTGTATTTAAAGCTACGTCCACATAGACAGCAATCAGTGTGTAAGAGGGTCTACCAGAAACTAGCTCCTAGATACTACGGCCCGTTTGCAGTACTCCAACGAATTGGCACAGTGGCCTACAGGTTACAACTACCACCTACCTCCAGAATTCACCTAGTATTTCATGCTTCATGTCTTAAGAAAGCAGTGGGGAAAACAGAATTGGTTCAGACGTTGCCAAAGGGGCTTTAGACGGATTTAACCATGGAATTCGAGCCTGAAACAGTAGTCGTGGAGCGGTGTAAACAAGTTGGAAGCGAACAGGTACCGCAGGTCCTCATCCACTGGAAGGGGAGAACAGCCGAGGAGGACACCTGGGAAGACATCACCGCTTTTACTGCTCAATTCCCAGATTTCAACCTTGGGGACAAGGTTGCTTCGAAGAGTGGTGTTATTGTTATGGACCAAACTACGGATGACCCGAACAAAAGAGCTAAGCCCATCATCACCCAGGTTTATTCTAGAAGGAAGAAAACGGGAAGAGGCACGTGAGCATGCGGGGGCGATTAGCATAAGAGAGAGGAAGAATGAATAACAGATATTCAGTTAGAAAAGTGCACACACTTTACACTAGCATAGCTAGGGGGAATAGCAACGGAGAACATCATCTCCGGGAAAGGGCTATAATCCAAATTCACTATCAATATTAAAACTGTTCTTAGATTCCCTAATCTATTCACTACGCCATAATCTTCTCTAATGATTGATTTTCAATTTTGAAGTCATGCTTTTTAGGGGATGCCCTGATCTTATTAATATACTCTGTCGAGCTACATTAACCTACTTTTGAAAATACAATAAACCAAGTGTTATTGTGTTATTTAACAATAGCAGAGACATTAACAAATTGCGGAATTCTCTAGTTCTTGCACATTGGACTAGGACTATCAGCATGTATCTAACTTTACATGTCTATGAAAATTGTGGATCCGTGAATTATGCTATCATATCATATTACAAAATCTTCTTTCGACCTCAATCATAAAGTATAAATTCATTCAGAAGTAAACCATGTTCCAAAGATACGATAGACACGAAAACATACTCAAGTATATATAAGAATGAATTTGATCTTCAAAAAGAAATAAACACGTTTATTTGGGGTTGGATCTCTTAAATACCCACAGAAGCAACTTCGATAGTTCTCAATTTTTTTTAAAAAAAAATACCCACAGAAGCAACCTCGTTCAGTACACTTCATGAGATTTATCTGAACCATGGAATTATCTGCTCGCCGTTCAACATTCCAAAAAAGACCAAAACAACAACGTTAGTGAATTACTCGCCCACATAATATACTCTTCTAATCATATAAATTTCACGTATATTTTAAATGAAAGCCGAAACAAGGTTCATCTTTTTATTCCATGAGGCATTTATAATAGGCTACAAGTGGGGTCATGTACTGAAATTAAAGCTTCATGCCACGTTTTGCTAAGAACTTTTTGGGGTGGATTCGCTCTTATGTTTCTGTTCTCAGATTATCACTAAATCAATTGAAACCAAAAGCATACAGAAAAAACAGCACCAAGATCTGGTTGACAAACTCATATAATTGTAGGCTGTCAGAAACTAGAGTACAAGATCGATAACTAAAATCGACAGGGCAAGTTCCACATATTTTAGACAGGATACACGATGCTTGTAGATTAAACAACACAGTTTTGTCAGCTTAACTCTTAACAATCTATCAAAAATTGGTCGTACATGAACCTTAGGTATATAATCCTCAGAATAATGATCAAACATCTCACCGTTTCTGTTTCTTTGATCTGGGGAAAGTATTTTTGTTGAAATCTCTGAAATCATCTGTTGTCTCCGTTGTGTTTTGCTTTTTCATTCCTTTCTTCCCTCCAAAACCAAATTTGGAGTCCTTGAAATCCTTGCCTCTCCTCTTATTAAATCCTGTCTTCCCCTTGCCACCGTCTAGCTTTGCCTTCCCTCCAGAACGATCTCCGGGAGACACACCTGGCCTCTTCTTATTCGATCTTTCAAATGTTTTACCATCTTCAAAAGCCAAGCTAAGATCACCATCATTGTCATCCTTTGAAAATCCAGTCTGCTGCCTTTGCTTCCGCCACTTCTTAACTGATTCAATCTCTTCTTTCTTTTGTTTAGCCCTCTCCCTTTGCTTTTGAGCCTGTATTTCTTTGGCTAACTTCTTATTCTCCCTTGCCTTCCTTCTCTCCTCAGCCTCCTCAGTCTTTCTCTTCTCAGCCAGAAGCCGCCCCTTTACTTTTTCCATGTGTCGATCAGTTTTCACCATTTCTGCATAATAGTCAGAAGGCCTCAGAAAAGGTAGCCCCATTGACTGAAACTTCATGAAGGCCTGTCTTGCACCTTCTAGTGCTTGTGTGTAGAAAGCAAGTTCCCGGGTCAGGTCATCATTCACATCCACCTCTTGCCCTTGATCAATATCGATAGAAAGTTTTTGTATCCAGTCTATATTTTCAGGCCAGCTGATATCTGCAAGTTTATCGAATAAGCCATCCTTGTTGTAAACAGCAGATTTTGAAGGTTCTGTCACCTGAACATCCTCATCTTCTTCTGATTCTGATTCAAACTCAGAAACAACTAGATCATCATCCTCTGCCCCTGCCCCTGCCCCTGCCCCTGCCCCTGCCCCATTCCCATTCATTGTCCCGTTACTAGAAATTGCTCTTCTTCCAAAATTAGAAAATTCCTGTAAAAGGGAAACCAAACAACAAATTGTAAGGATCTTAAGCGACACAAATGTGTACTTCAAAACTAAAATCCCATTAAAAAGTATAAATTTCTCAGCACCTTTTATAAAGGTTTTCTTTTTATTCTACATTTTACAAGTCAAAACCTCCAGACACTCTATTACACAGCAGAAAAATAACTACACCGTGAAACTCCCTAAAAAAAAAGTGCGGTGCGCTTCGATTTCAATCACATGAAAATTCAGAAATAATCAATTACAGACCGAAAACAACAAAATTGACCATTCTTCAAAGAAAACTCCATTTTTAGATAAACTCATCAAATGATTCAAATCCACCGTCACCACCTCCACCTTTTTCCCAATCTCCCTCACCTCGTTTCCCTTCCAGCCAACACTTGGGCTTCCGAGAGATGTTTCAAGCGCTCCTCGATGTTGCAGTTCACAGAGCAGTCATCTTATGTAAAGTTTACACTTCTACAATATTTACTTGAAATAAACTTCGATACTCGTATCTTTGTGATTTACGCTATAGAAATAGACATTCGACAGAAATAAACCAAAAAAATCATAAATTATGAAAAAGTAAGCACCAGGATTCGGTAGCTTACAGTTGCATTCGTCGATTTTCGCCTCGTAGAATCAGAGAAGAAGGTCGTACGCAGGCGCGATTAGGGTTTATGGAGAAGCTACACTGGCCCATATTCTTACCCACTATTTTTATTTCAGCCCAAATATATTTGGGCTAAAGGCCCATATACTTTAATCCTTTATTGCCCATGTGCATTAATTAAAATTGAACTATACGTTTGAATCTGACAGGAAATTGATTTTCCTGAAACAGCATTCGAGCATTTGGCTTCTTTGATTTTGATTTTTATACATTTTGTCTAAAGTTATGATGCTTATGTGGTTTGAATAATTATTTAATCAAGATAATTTTTTGTTATTTTCAAATTATAATCTGAATTTAAAATATAAATAAATATTGCAAGATTTAATGAGAAAGGCTTAAGAATTTGTCTTATCTATTAAAAAGATATATTTGTTGTAGTTATATATATATATATGATTTTCTGTTGTATATATATCGTGTATACCTTACTTGATGTGTCAAATTTAGAAATGTGATAAAACAGAAATGAAAAGACAATCAATAATGACATAAGTTATCATATCTTCATTAACAGTAATCGGATGATGCTTAGGGCTTGTTGACCGATTGGACAATTTTCCTTGACTATAATAGCTAATAGGCTAGAATGAGATCTTTTATAAACTATACATATAAACTGCACATATACACTGTATATGTGTATCAACTCAAAATATTCAACTAATATTAGGGGTTTGAAATCGGTTTAAAATTTGTCGAATATGTTAATAAGACAGATGAACAAATTCGGTAAATTTGAATCGATTCAAACATTCCAGTGTCATAAACATTAAGCGCGATAAATTTCATCTATCATATTTTAATCAAATCTCCTTGATAAGACTAAGAGCCTTAAAAATTATACTTTATTTCTTATATATTTGAATTTTACAAGGTATACATTTGCTAACAAAAAGTGTCGAAAGAGAGGCCTAAAATCTCAACGGAATCTTATTTCCTCAATCTACTATAATTCGTAGAAAATTCTCCTCTAAAAAATAACAACATACCAGTCATACTCAACTTTTCTTTGACATTCTCTATACAACTTCAATTTCTCAAAAGATATATCTAGAAGAAATATATAATAGTAAATGATAATAAATAGAAAAAATAAACTAATAGATTAAAATTTTGGAACGACCCAGATCAAATTGATCATTTCAAGTTCCAATGTCACTCCGTGGTAATTATGATATTGCTCATATTTGAATATAATCCAAATCAATAACAAAAAACACTGTACAAAACACGTGCATAAGATGTACTTGGTATTATATTCTAATTTCTAAGAGGGGGGGAAACACCATATGAAGGTTTTATGCTTGAATAATGTAAAGTTGGATAAAGGAATTATTAATAGATAAAAATATTAAAATCTAAATAATCTTCGTGAAGACAGAGAAACTATGAACGACCCTAAGTTCTGTACATCAACCATGAAGAGAAATTCACAGGTATGCTTCAACCAGTTCTTTACTCCAACCATTAAATCTGCTCCACAATTTTTCAACCACCCTATTTCCATATTCGCATGCAATTGCCTACAGATATATGTAAGTACATGTTCCCATGAAGAGAAGGTGATTACGAGAGGTGGAACGATCCCTGCCCTTCGGTTATGGCGTATAGCAGCTTCTCTTTCATAATTTCCTGCATGACATACACACGAAAGTCAGCCGGTTTTCTGAATTTTATCCACGATACAAAGAAGAATGATATAAAATACAAAGAATCGAGGTTGACTTTTGTTGAATAAGGTGGGAGCTTCAGATAATTTGCACAAGTCATCACACTGGGTAAGTCGGCATCTATCCATTTGCCACAATGCTGTTAAGAGAGTGGAAAATATCAGAGTGTGAGTAATTACAGTCCACTGGAGAAAGGTGTATGCATGCTAGTACTCGCGGGATGTCTTTGTACTGACCTTCCGAACTATTGTCAGTTTCGGGTTGAGAGAAGCAAAGCCCCCAGAGGGAAGCCGGGGCGCACCAGTCACGAACTGCAAGAATGCTCGTTGCTGCTCGCTGTCAAACTCCCGCATGACTTCAATTAACTGAGCGTTTTAAAGATACCGTCAGCCCAAATGAAGGATTGCTAAGAACTGAAATTAAGAGATGGTACAGTACTAACATTGACAACTGGGGGACTACTGATCGTGTATCCATGGTCGAACTTGATGTGATCCAAAAGTTCATCCGACTGTATAGAAAGAAAAAATATAAAAACCATCAGCTGGACACCAGAACAAGTATGAAATTCACAGCGAAGTTAGACTTGTTAACAATACACACATTCCACAGCACATGTTCTCCGCACAGTAAGCGTTCCAATTCTTCTTCAGTGAAAATTTTAAGATGCTGAACATTTAAGACCTGGAACCCGAAGACAAAGGGAAGCAAATATTAGAAACTCGTTAAAATATCACATATCAGGCAAAATCAAGTCAACTAAAAGGGATCTTGCCAAGATACAAAAGGATGCCGCTTTAATGTACTGGCAAAGACGATTTCAAATTTAAGAAGCAATACAGATAGATCATTTACTCATGGCAGGAACAAGTAAACCCATCCCGCAATTATGACTATCTTTCTATGTGAGCGGGTGGAAATGGTATTCTATTATCACAAAACTTATCAAGTCGCAAATTTTGGCATACTACATCTTACATTTTATTTTACATTCCAAGATCTTTGTACATAGAAGAAAGATTCAAGCATTGGCACATCATATAAGTTCTTCATAACAGAAAAATTCATAAACATAATCAACAAAATATTTATCTTGAACAGAACGCAAGGAAAGAAACGGAAGGAAATATGCGAATAGTATCTCACATAAAAGGCCGATGACCATTAATGATGGACAGACAACAAACCTGATCAAAACCTGACTTAAATGCTTCCACTTGTCTAGATATTCCAGACTTTGTTGTAGCATCAACTATGAGGGTAATATATTCCTCTATATTGCCCAGGTTTACCTGAAATATTAACCAGAAAATGCATCCAATTTTGGTAACCAAAACATCCGGCAAAGAAGAACGACAGTGCAAAATCTAACCATCTTTGAATCAGGTGCCAAGACAAGATCGTAATCTGGATATCCTGGAAGAGTAAAATCAAGGCAGAGATCCTCAATTTTTGTGCTCTGCAAACACAAACCAGGATCCTGTGATTCTTCTTCAGAGAGGGATTTCAAATACCTCTTCCTTTCTACTGTGGCCTGAAACTCTAATAAAGCCTTTCCCAATGAAGGATCAATCGACCTGATGTCATGCACAGTGAGTTCCTGCATAATGATCATGCATCAAATACACTGTTATAAGTACACTAACCAACCGTGTCAACACCAAAACTAGTGTACCTTGCCCAGAACAAGTTTATAGAAAGCATGAGAAAATGGAAGATCTAAGACTCTTCCATCTTGAAGTGCTTTTGCAACTATCTGTCCTAGAAGTCTGAACTTTTTAATCACTTCTGAAAATGGCGTGCTACTTTCTATACTCAATGACGGTGACCAAGGTCGGGGGAAGAGTCCAACAGGAGACATCAAGAATCCAGGATTCTCAGCCTCCACGGCATTAATGCAGTTGACTGGGTCTTCTCTCCACAAACCCAAGCCATTTCTCTGGAACTCGTGGCATACCAGGGTGTAGAATTCCAGTGTTGGACCAAGGCCAGTACCAACCTCCTCGGTATATTCCACTTCAAGAAGAACCTTTTGATGGGCATGGAGCTCCATCATGTGAGCGGCAGATTCTAGAACTGTATTCCTGTTAACCAAAAACTTCTTGCGTTGAAAGTTCCCATGATTTTGCTGCCTGCCGCTAGAACTTCCAACATAAGTCTGAGATGACGAAAGAATTTGAGCTGATAATCTGCCAAGTGCAGCAAGATGGAAATATTTGCACTTTGCTTCAAAAGCAAATAAAAATGGGTACCAAGCCATTAAATGCGAACACCATGCAGGCATACCCCCGACAGAGACAGCCAAAGGATCTCGCATCTGCTGTTCTAGTTTTTCACTCAACTTACTGTTGACAAATTCACTTTGCGAGACATCGGAAAACGTTACATCAAACTTATCCATATCATCTGTTCTTCCTTCAGCACACGCATGTGTTCTCTCACGAGACATCAGGTGAAGTTTCATTCTGTTTATTCTTTCCAAGCTTCTCAGAAGGAATAGTACATCATGAGCTGAACCCAATTTCTCCACATCAACTTCAGGAAAAGCAGTTTGTGAATTTAATGAAGACGACTGGCAAAATGAGGTTCTTTTATAAGTTATCTTATAAATACGAGTCCACAAGCTTGAACTTGGAATAATATCATGTTCTAGTTCTGTTTGCTGTTCGAGTATACTCTGATACATCGTCAATTTACAGTCCAGTTGCTTCCCTTCCAAATAAAATAGTAACTTCTGTGAAGAATCTTCACTGTTACTGTGTCCTGGTTGCTCTATTTTCATGGCATCATCCTTTTGGAGAGTATTCTCCTCCTCTTGCTCAGAGGTACCCTTTAACATGATCAGATAGAAAATATATGAGACAAAGCCTCAAGGCGATTAAAAATCACAGAGAATGGAATCAAACAGACTTAAACATTGAGAAGAGAAACCCAAGAAGTACAGCTATTTTCTATAAGAATGCTAAATGAGAGACCAAAGAAAGGGAAAGGGACTATTTAAAGATAAAGACAAATATATAGCAATTAATGATAGTAAACACAAATATATAGCAGTGACCAAGAAGAAACCACCATACTGTATGGACAACAGTTAACTTTGCTGAATCCGGAATTTCTCGTTTGGAACTTGCTGTATCTCTGGGTGAAGACAACAATATCTCTTGCGTTCCATCCTGTAAAGAAGAAAGAACGAATCAGATGTATACTAGTGTCTAGTTAAGGGAAGGATAAGAAATAAAACTGAATTTCATTTTCCTGTAAGAGAATATAAGAAGTAAGGATATCCATTAGCTAGAAGTTCAATAGACAAGAATAAACCTGCTGTTTATGAACATCAACGACCATTTCTTTGGACACAATAGCATCAGCAATTTTGCCTACTGAATCACTTGAGTATGCTGGTGATTGAGAACATGAAGTATTATTCTCCTTTAAATCCTTTGACCACAGAGTCGAATTATTGGGGTCAATTTTAGAAACTCTAGGCCACAAATATCCTTCAATTGCATCCAGGGGCAAAAAAGGGTCAACATTCACAATATCTTCAGAGTAATCACGAAGAGAGATCTCCCCTTTTTCCCTCTCAAACTGAACTTTGAGACATGGATATGAAGTGCAACGCCCATATGGAACCGTAGCATATGAGTTTCGCAACTTACATGCTTGGTTCAAGATGACGGGGAAATTTTCAACTGAAGACAGAGCACTCTGTAATCTTCTTACTAATATCAGAAGAGAGAATTTCTCCAAAGTTGGATCAGTGCATGAGAATAGTAGTCGTCCAAACTCCTCGATCTTTTTTTCAGTAGTGTTATATTGATTGGTTGTATCATTGGTCTCTTGTCCTACATGGTGCATCCCATCTGATAAGTAGTTAACTAATGCCTTGATAACCCCACTCTCAACCAACTCAAAAGTGGAAATGGAGTCTTTCTCGTTGAGCTCTGACATTATTTGGTGCAATACACCACAAATTTCTTCTTCCAGTTGACTGCAAGTGGTATCCTCCAGGGATTTACTCAACAGGGCTGTTAATGCACTTGATAAATTTCTCAACTTCTGAAGAATATTGGACACACCTTTCTCAGGCTTCACTGATTCAGTTTCAAAGAACGTAGTCCAAATATGAGTTGCAAGATTATGTACAGTGTCCTTCTGAAGCTTGCAGCATCCATTTTCCGGAGATTTTGAAGACTGACCCATATCAAATGCGTAACATGGGCATCTATATACTTCTCGGAAAGCCGATTTTTGTGCTCCATTAGTTTCCACATCTAAAACTGGAAAAAGCTTCAAAACTTTACCTGGAGAAATCAGTGCGAAGATGGCAAACAGGACACCTTCCTTCATAAAGGAATTCAAGAAAACATGTGGAAGCTTGAGCATTAAAGTATCAACAATCTGAAGGGCCAATAATACTACATGATGATCTTTTCTCAAAAATACTCCAGCCAAAAAGCTGTCAGATAAACGCAAGAGGGCGATGTTCAGATTCCAATAAGTTAAACACTGACAGAAATATCACTCAGAAGAAAAGAAACCATTTCACCTTGAAAAGTTAGCATTTTGTAGCAAACTTTGAAGCGCATCAGAAGTGCAGAAATGAACTAACTTATAGATAACAGAGAGGCAGCCGTAACATACAGTCAGATTGACGCCAGAACTCACCACCTGGTTAAATATAAAACGAAGGTAAAAGACTAAGAAGGAAAACTCAGGGCATAACTCATGAAAATACCAACCCGAATCAATATTGGAAGTAAATCAACTCCAAACTTAGGGAGAACATCAGGATGGCTCAATAGAAAAGCCTCCTTGTCTGACTTTACTTCACCAACCAGTTCTATAGAAACTGCCGGGAGGAGCTCATTCAACAACTTCAAAACTTCATGGATCTAAGAAATATAGACCCGAGTAAGTGGTAAAGATAAAGCAAAAGTGGAAGGATTTAGATGGGCTTCTTGTTAAAAAATATTTGCCAGCCTCTACCAAATCAATTTTTTCAATAACAAGAAAACATAAAGTTAATCGGTACTGAAATTCCCAACAAACTCTCTAACATTCCATGCATAGAGTGATTAGATTCCGAATACATAGATCCACTGATGTTTAATTTAAATTTCCAAACTATAGGTGGTCTCCAGCATGTTGCTGTTGAAGGGAACAGGATATAGAGATCCCTTCTTGGTGTAGCAAAGAATACAGCAAAAACTGCTTAACAAAAGCTATATTCTAGATATAATCTGGCATTGAAACATCACAACTCAAACCTGACTGTAATGTCCATCCAACATAGGAATAGAGTGTGTTCCATGAGACAGATCATAAGAGGATAGCATATCCTTCACTGTGCTGCTTATATTTAGCTCGAAAAGTGTCTGAAATGCAATAGTAGAGCCAGCAGCCATCTTGGCAAGTAACCCAATTAAGCCCTGGAAGCCATTTATCAGAACCATAACTCGTAAAGAATTACAAATGAAATCTTTGGCTGCAGTAATATTTCTCAGATCCTACAATATTGGGTACAAAATGTTTGCTTACTGTATTTGTCAATTGGGAAAGGGTAGTGCGACTATTTATTCCAATGAGATGTATGGCATGCTGTACCAGCCCATTCCTACAAATTTCATCCAGCATATCTGGAGAATGATAGACTTGCTCAACTATTCTAATTAAGCAAGTGGCCACACTTTCAACGAGCTAAGGGAGATAAATTTATTAGAAAACAAAGATAGAAATTGGCATACAGATATCATTCAAAGATGAGGCTTTTTCAAATGTTTACCTGTTTATCCTCGTACTGTAGAAGATTACACAAAATTGGAACTGCCTCCATAAAAAGTGAAGGAGATTCAGCATTTTGTTTCTTACATATATTGACCACTGTTGAAAGGGCAATCCTCTAAGACACAAGAAAACAAAAGGAAAAATCATAAGTCTTAAACGGCATAGCACCATATTGTTATTGTTGATAATCACCTATTAAAAATACCTGCACACTCGTTGAGAAGAAATCGATATAACTCAAAACAGCCATGATGGCACCCGATTGCAAACAAGCAAGAGGTTGTTCACGTGAAATTTTCTTTAAAGCTTGCAAGCACTATATTGGGAACATAGGTTAAAAATGAAAACCAAATACAAATTACATAAGACAAAAAATCACATGGTTAAAATAACAAGTATTTTACAACTAAATTCTAAACGCAAAGTTTCAGCAGCATACTTGCTCCGCCACATCCAAGTAATCAATAGCCATTAATCTTTGACAGAGAGCAGGGACAGCATCATGCCTCACAAGAAAACCAGGCGATCGAGGATTAGCATCACACAAATAAGTTATTGCCCTTATTGATAAGAGCATTATATCAGGATTGCTCTCATGTCTAGCCAGTTTGACGAGTAATGGGGAAAAAGAGTCTGCCATTAGGCTCGATAAAGAACTATCGCTACAGAAGGACAGCAATTCACAAAGCTCAGTGAGTAGAGCCAACTGTGTTGATTCTTCAAACTCCTCACTCAAACTCGACAGCACTTTCTTAAATTTAGTGTGATCACCGGTTGATTGATGCCTATAATAATCACGGAGACTGCTATCTGAATCACACGAGCCATTAGTTGATTCCTTCTCTCCATCAATCTCTGATCTTGTTGACCCGGAAGTAGAAGATGATGTTTCCATCTCAGTATCATGGGCTTCACGAGCAGAGCTCATTGGTGTTTGGGCAGACGAGTTTGAGGTGCTTGGACGGAACTCAAACGAACTGCACGCTCTCTTATCGGCCGGAAGTCCATCCACCGTTTCAGTTCTCTTCTGGCCTCTGTTTTCCATTCACAATTCCCAACACCTCGCACAAAAAGATAATAGACCTCAATCAACCAGTTTCACAAAACATACAGTACAAAATAGTACAAACAGACAAATTCAAGTAATCAAACATCTCCATATTAACCAGTAAAATAACCAAACACCACGAAAATCGACCGAACCTTTTCACAATTCCCAGAACTTAAAAAACAGATAACAACCAAGCAACATAATCAACAGCAGCACAGAACAAAATAATTAATCACATCAATGATCAACACTACCCACGGAAAATAGCACCAGGCCAAACATTGATCATGCAAAAGAGTACATCATATTCAACAATTGAAAACACCACAAAAAGCATCAATCTTTCAACACTAATACAGACAAACCCATAACCGAAAGCAAAACATTCATTAAAAAAAGGATGGAATTCAAGCACCGATAAACATGTCAAAAACCCAGAAATCTTTTCCTTTTCTCGCTCTCAGTCTCACTTTTACCTGCAACAGGTCACCGCAAAATTGATCTCGCCAGCGTTATAAAATTCGTGAAAAAAGTTCACAGCTATGGCGATTATGATGATGGTGATGGGTGAAAAAACAGAGTAAGAAGAAGGAATGGGTGTTTTTAATTGATATATATGGAAATTAAATAATAATATTTTACGCAAATTTTGTACAAAATTCGTTTCCGTAGAGAGGTATAATACATGCTCAATGTTACTGTTTCTCATCAACATCATCATCCTATTAGTGTGTGGCGGTTTCCGGGACACCTGTAAGGCTATGATGTAACGATATTGGATTGGGCTTGGCCTTCACACCATGTTATTCCTTTTAGGCCCAGTCGGTTGGCACGTACCTGGGAGGGAACTGCTTTAAACCCCTATGAAATCCAAATAACAACCACCGCTCTATTCATAATTATCATTTCAAAATCATTATTAATTTTTTTCCCCTAAAACTCAATCTATCATTGTTTTATAGTTAGATCTCCAGGATTCAAACCATATCAAATTCAATAAAATAATTTTGATTATTATCTCAATAGAATTTAAATATTTATCTGTTCGGTAAAAAATTTAAAAAACGGTTTATAAGTTGTTTTGAAAAAACGTAACGTTATCTCAACTTTTTAAAAGTTATTTCATTTTATATTTTATTGCATCAAAATATTCTATATCTTTTCTTAAGTTTCAATTTCTCCACATATTTTGATAAATTCTTATCCTGACAAACTTTTGTTGAATATATGTGAAAATTAAAAAACATTAATATTTATTTTTAAAATTTTTCCCAATTAATTCCAATTTTTTATAATTATAAATATAAAATAATTTTATACACTTTTGGCTATTTTTGACATATTGCATATCAAACATATCAATATCATTAAGTTGTTCAAAACAAATATATCCAATCACTTTAACAGTTTATTTAAATAAGACCCAACATGAAAGTTACTAAAACAATTTATGCCCTCGTAGTCACAATTAAAATAAAGAATTTGAAATCCTTTATCTTCGGTCAAGTAAAATATTTTGTCATATGTTATCTAATATAATATTGAAATCTTTCGCAAATCCAAATCCAAATACTGTTACATGCACAATCATTTTAATGAATTGAAGATTTTTCTAGTGATAGACATAAAACATACAACGCTATTAGTCAAGGATGACTTGGAAATATAAATGTATTTTAATTACTGAGGTTTATTCTGATCAAGGGCGTGATGAATTGGGTTTTGTGCTTTGATATATATACCTATGTGTACAATACATTAAAGTTGAGACTACTACTGGCATATTTTTAATTGATATGGAGTATTCTTTTTTAAATTACAATTATCCTATTACTTATTTTACTTATTTTATTAACTTTTTTTCATACTACGTAAAAAAAGCATCCCTTTTTCCATCGTACAAGCCTATCTAAACACAATTCGTTGCTGCTGAAATGCGGAACAATTGAAACAATGAAGTGAGCGGAAGTAAAATCAGCTCATAAAAACTTTTCATAGCAACCGGAAGAAATCAGCAGGAAGGTAAACAAAACGCTGAACTAAATCATCTGCTGATCTTAAAACACACGCAGAACTGAAACACCAGCTGATAAAATATGAGTAAATTCGCATACATCTTTACGCCAAACGTTCATACAGATTTCTACAAAAAGAGGAACTAGAAATCTGCTAACATACAAAACCAAAAGCTGAAAAGAACAACTGAAGATGTCCACGATAAACACATCCTCCCATTTCTGATCATCTCCCTCCAGCCCTACTGC
>KQ986841.1:0-18702 GCA_001598015.1 Dorcoceras hygrometricum
TTTTTAGTATTGAATATTTTGAATGTATGATTTGAAGTTCAGGCCATTGTATTTCAAAAAATTTTTAAGCCCTGATTTTAAGCTTCCGTGATTATGCGCTTATTTATGTGTTAATCGATAGTAATTAGCACGGGGCCTGACAAGCACAGTGCAAGAGCTTGGTTCCAGCTGGTTGTTCCAAACAGCTCGATGAAAGTGCAACCGATCTGGTTATTTAGCTTGAGCTGCAATAGCTCAGTGTTCTTGAATATTTGTGCACCGAGATACAGATTGAGTAATGAATTTAAAATCATACGGAAATAACTCAAACTGCACTCTTATATTCGAAAGCTCATTTAAATAGTTTTACGATCAGTTAGAAATATGCAGTGCGTATGTATGAATGCAGAAATCAATAAAGTAATACGATGATTTGTTTATGGAAGTTCGGAGCAAAATCTCCTACATCTCCCCTTCTTCCGCAACGGGAAGGATCCACTAGAATACTTTAATTACAACGGCCCCCGCTGCAACCCACTCCTACGACCAGCAGCTGCAAGAACTCCTAGCCTCAACCACCACACACTAAGCCTGCAAGCTGTGTGAATCACTCACTTCTTTACTACCTCAGTGAGAAAGGCTCCAATTCTTTACTATCTCAGTGCGAAAGACTACACACACTTCTTTAACGTCTCAGTGCGAAAGATAACTAGACTTGTTTAACGTCTCTGTCCAAAGACTACTGTCAGGCCCCGTGCTAATTACTCAAGATAATAGCACAATTAAACACATAATCACAGAAGCGTAAAAATGGGCTTAAAAATTTTCAAAATAATTAGGCCTGAACTTACAATCATACATTCAAAATATTCATAATTAAAATATGAGTTGACTCAAACTCATACAAATCAGGTAACAATAAGGATCAATTCAAATACAGATCCCAAAAATACATAGGACACGGGGCATCCCCCGGGTTCGATACATATATAAAATAGACCGGGACTCAAGGAAACGGTGATCGACCAGCTGAACCTCCACTCTGTCCAGCTTGGTTACCTGAAGATCCTGCAAATGGGCAACACAGACCCAAGACACAAAAGCAGGAAAACAAAATACGAGGTCAAGCCTCAGTACGAAGAGCTATCAAAATAAACAGCAACTCATAAACATGCAATATCTAAAGTCATGAGATGCATGAGGCTATCAAGGAAATCGGGTATCAAGACTAGTAAGTCAACTGGAAAATCAAATCAGCCGAGCCTCTAAACCCACACAGTAAGTCAACCGGTGGAATCATCGGTCCGTGATCTTCTGGGCCCGTCAGCCCATCACAGCTCGGTACTAGACACTCGAATCCGATAGTCACCACTCCGATGATAGCGTTGGACTTCCGGCACAACACGTCAGTTGTCCAGTCACAACGTGGCTCTAATCTCGGGTCATCAATCGATCAATTTGGCTCAAGATGTATGCATGAATGCCAAGAAATTCATATCTGATTTCTACATGCATAAAATATGTAAACAGCTAATACAAATCAGTAATTCAAGCAGTTCACATAATACACAGATTCACAGAGCCAAACTCAAGACTCAGATACTCGCAGGTTATGCTCGAAGATGTTAAATTCACGCTCAATCGTACCTTCAATAGCTGAATTCTACCTCAACAGATTTGAAATAGGCCACGACAATCACACCCCTTGGCAACAGACTTCTCTGGAACTCAAATCTGTACAAGGCATCTCATTCTTAGTTCATATCTAACTCAGATCTAAACTTAAATATATAATTTCCTACGGTCAGGAACTCGAATCTGGTTCTACTTCTAAACAAAGCACTAGCGATCGCTACTAAGCTTAGATCAGTAGGAAATCCTTACCCAAAAGTCAAAACCAGCTGAAGAACTATCGGGTTCCACTGGGCAGAGAATTCGAGCAACTTCGCGATCCTCTTCAAAGTCGTTCTACAGCCTCAACTGGGTATCAATCTAAAGATCAAGTCTCAGGGATTCCAGCGCCATCAAAATCACTCAAATCATTGGCGGAGAACAGCGAAAACAAAGCACTAGCGATCGCTACTAAGCTTAGATCAGTAGGAAATCCTTACCCAAAAGTCAAAACCAGCTGAAGAACTATCGGGTTCCACTGGGCAGAGAATTCGAGCAACTTCGCGATCCTCTTCAAAGTCGTTCTACAGCCTCAACTGGGTATCAATCTAAAGATCAAGTCTCAGGGATTCCAGCGCCATCAAAATCACTCAAATCATTGGCGGAGAACAGCGAAAATCTAAGGAAAATATGTTTGGGTGAACAGTAGCTCGAAGAGGGTTTGGATATGGAGATAAGAAGTATCGGGTTCTAAATATTTCTAAGTGTCGATCAACACTTATATTTATATCTCTAAATACACCAGCTGCTGATTCTCAAATTCAGCGTCTGCTGATCACAAATTATCCAGTCGACGCGAACAGTAGAGATCTGTTAACAAAACTAGTCGTTGCCCACAACAAAACTAGACGCAACAACCAGACAACGCATTCTCAAAAGAATCATCAAAACGACACCGTTCTTACTAATCAAAACAACGCCGTAGCGCACCATCAGCTGAAAACAGATACCTCTTGCAAAACAACCAAAAGCTGGTAGCAATTCCCTACAACGAAGTACCATCGACTGGTAATGCGAAATAACCCAAAACGACAATGCACCAACTAATCCAAACGACGTCGTAATGGTTACGTAAGCATTGCTGCCAACAGCTGGTCACCCAGTCGCAACGCAGTCCTCACAACAAATCTCTCGCGACTGGTACCAGACGTAACACTCAAAACGCAGCGTTTTAACTTATCGAAACGACGTCGCACAGGAGACGTCATCTTATCTGCCAACAGATATCTCGCGACTGGTTCTTCAAACCATCAGCTGGACGCTCCTCTTCTCACGCATCTACTGAATCCAATAGTCAACACTCTGTTGACCAACACGTGTCGTTCCCTCGTTGATCCTTGCATTAGCGCGCCTGCTGCCAGCAACAACCATTTCAAGCGCAACTACTGCCAGCAGATAACAACGCGTCACGCCTACGTCATCTCTACTGATTCAAAATGCACCAGCTGAGAGCTACAGTACCGTTGACCCGCGTTGACTACCAAAATTCGCTAAGTCTGCTTCTTATACTAGTGCTGCTTCTGGTTTATAACACTTAGAGAATTTCAACAACGCAAAATCCTCAAAATTCACGTGGCTAATCCCAATCAATAAAATTAACCACTAATCTAAATCTGATTCCTCACAACTACAATGGAGAGTATTGAATCACATTCACTCTAATCAGTTTCGCTCAACTCTCGAATATGAGCGAATGTATATGTATGTGTGAGATTTATAGTGTAAGCATAATCTCTAAATAATTAAATCTCACACACACTGGGAAGTGTTTCTTTGCGAGCTGGTTTTTCATTGTCTTCCCAGGTTCAGTGTTGTGCGTTCCTCTGACTTTTTCTTTTGAATTTGCACAACACACTCTCTATATTATGCCGCTTGCTTCTTCTCTTTCATTGCGCCTGATATATAAAGCCTCAGCTTGGATTTATCCATTGGACACAGAGTTGTAGCCGTTCTGAAAAGTCTTCTGACGCATTTTTACTTTGTTCCCTTTGGCTTTTAATGCGTTGCAGGCTTTATATGACTTGAGCTCTTTTCATCAGCACTTCTGCACCCTTTGATCACTTCAAGCTCTGTTTGCTTGTGCCTCATGTGGACAAGACAAAATAAATCAGTTTGAACCAATTAATTTGGTCTTCGTTTGATTGTTCAAACTGATTTGTTTGACCAGATTGATTTTTCTGGTTCTGGCTTTTCAGCTTGTTTCTACGTCAAGCTGGTTGCTTCTTCAGCTCATACAAATATTTCTTCTTCTCCTCACCAGCTTCTTTGTTCTCATCTTTGAGCTGATCTTCTAGAGCAGCTTCTGCATCTGCTCCTCTTTTTGTCTGCAGCTGATCTTGTTCTGTTCTTTCCTGATCTTGAGCTGCTTCGAGGGTCCAGCTTTGCTCCATTCCCAGCTGGTCACCAACCAGCTGGTTGATATATCTGTGAGATCAGTGCGAAAGACTACACACACTTCTTTAATGATATGCAGTCGTCTAGCGAACTTCCCAGGTTCAGTGTTGTGCGTTCCTCTGATTTTTTCTTTTGAATTTGCACAACACACTCTCTCTATTATGCCGCTGCTTCTTCTGTTTCATTGAGCCTGATATATAAAGCCTCAGCTTGGATTTATCCATTGGACACAGAGTTGTAGCCATTTTGAAAAGTCTTCTAACGCATTTGTACTTTGTGTCCTTTGTCTTTTAATGCGTTGCAGGCTTTATATGACTTGAGCTCTTTTCATCAGCACTTCTGCAGCCTTTGATCACTTCGAGCTCTGTTTGATTGTGCCTGATGTGGACAAGACAAAATAAATCAGTTTGAACAAATTAATTTGGTCTTTGTTTGATTGTTCAAACTGATTTCTTTGACCAGATTGATTTTTCTGGTTATGGCTTTTAAGCTTGTTTCTTCGTCAAGCTGGTTGCTTCTTCAACTCATACAAAGCTTTCTTCTTCTCCTCACTAGCTTCTTTGTTCTCATCTTTGAGCTGATCTTCTAGAGCGCTTCTGCATCTGCGCCTCTTTTTTTTTGCAGCTGAGCTTGTTCTGTTCTTTCCTGCTCTTGAGCTGCTTTAAGGCTCCAACTTTGCTCCATTCCCAGCTGGTCACCAACCAACTAGTTGATATATCTGTGAGATCAATCTTCTCACAGATATCATACGGCCAACTGGTTTTTCTGCTCCCGACTGGTCTTCTTAACTTCAAGCTGGTTTGTGCTTAACCAGTTGGGCTCTATTCTTCTCGTGAAGATCCCCAAGTGTTGCTTGATTGTCCACTTGATCCATTCAGACACCTCATCCAAATCATCAGCAAGCACACTGTTATCAGTTCTGATTCAGTCTACCCAAGGACTGAGATCCCAATGATGAACTGATTATGGTCGTGCTTAATGATCAAGCGTGCACTTGATCACAGCTCTTGTATATGGCTTCGCACTCAATCACTGCTCTTGTACGCTGCACTTGATCTACGCTTGAGCCGTTCTACACTTCAACTCTGCTCTTCATTCTCTGTGCTTGATCTTTGTGCTTCTCCTACTCCAAGCTGGTGAACCAGCTTGGTGTTTGTCAGGTCTCGTGCTCTACTTAGAGTTAAACCACGCAAAACAATAGCGGAAGCATAAAAAAAGTGGCTTAAAATTTTCGCTTTAGGCCTGACGGTTTAAAACATATAATTTATAATACACAATACTCAAAGTAATCCAAGTATTTTACAAACACTCAGTACAACATTACAGCATTTAAACAAATATAAATACCAGTACTGCAACGGATAACACAATCCCTCAAGCACAGGGCATTCCCCGGCTAACAGTACTAGTACATATATTCTATACTCTAACCGGGACACTCTATCCACAAGTGGCTTAAAATTTTCGCTTTAGGCCTGACGGTTTAAAACATATAATTTATAATACACAATACTCAAAGTAATCCAAGTATTTTACAAACACTCAGTACAACATTACAGCATTTAAACAAATATAAATACCAGTACTGCAACGGATAACACAATCCCTCAAGCACAGGGCATTCCCCGGCTAACAGTACTAGTACATATATTCTATACTCTAACCGGGACACTCTATCCACCTCCTGGGGTACCTCCATCTGGGTCAAAGCCACTACCAGCAGAGAAACCTAGGAAACCTGAAAACACATACAGGCAAAGGAACGATAATCAGTTGCCACGGGTATATCGAGCACATGGGAGCTACCCACTCATCTCCAGTACACCATACCAGATGCTAAACAAACAGCTCCACCTGCTGTTGCCCACTCATGAGATGTGGGAGCTACCCACTCCGCTCATAGCGGCTAACAAACCCAGCAGGGAGATGAGGTACGAGAGTTATCCACTCAGCCTCCGAGGTATACGGGAATTACCCGCTCGTCCTCAAATACAACATCCTGGTATTCTCAAATCAACAGAACAGGCATAGCTAGCAAAACAGAACTCAGCAGGATAATGCATGTATGCAAATGCAACAGCTGATATCAATACAATGCACAAACGATAACAGCACAGAGCATACACAACAAAGCACATAATCCATGCTCAATCCTAAGCTGTAAACAAGCTCACATCCGTACCTCAATTCTCTGTGCAACAATTACTACAGCAGATTGCCACAATGACGTCCCAAGCACACAGATCTACCACCTGCTCAACGGTAACACATGATTCCTCAGGGACCGTAGCACAGAACACAGCAGCTGGGAGTTACAAACTCCACCAGCGCTAATACTACCTCTCTAACTCAACTGAAAGCTCTAAACAAAGCTTAAAGGTAGGAACTTTACTTACCCAAACAAGCTAGGAGCGAAATCCGACGCTTATGCTAACAGACTACACAAGGGAGATGTCTTCGCACACCTCACCAGCTTCAAGCAAACGTTCGAAAACAATATCCAAACGAAGCGTCTCAGCAAGAGGAGTCCAACGCTACCACTCTCACTCTCGTCGGAGCTGCCTACCGCCGATAATCGAAGAAGATAAGGTTAGGTGAACAGTAGCTAGGGTATCGCCACAGAAATTGAAAATCGGGAAATATTCTAAGTATGGAAACTGGATACTCAATTCGAAGACCAAGTCCTCTCTTATCTAGGCCAAAGCTGCTCACAGCTGAAGAAACAGTATCCACCACACTTAATCCATCACGACTGGTATTCCCGCTCGCAAACTGATCTTGCAACAGATCTCTCTCTAAGCCAGAACAGATCTCTACTAACTCAAATGATGTCACAGGGAACTACTGTCGCAACTGGACACGTCACCCACTACTCACTGCTGAACACTAACCAACATCTGTTAGCAACGCTACAATAGATCTCTCACACAGCTGACGCTAACGCAACTCACAGCTGAGTCTTCTTCGCTAATCCAAAACACTGTCATTCCAACTAATCCAAATGACGACGTAGAACTACTCACTGCTGAAACACGCTAGCACGCTCTCTCTACTTCTCAGCGACAACAGATCTTGCTACGACTGCTGAATACAACCACTACTGCTGATGTCACCACTGCTGAGCACCAACATTCAGCGATGAATCGCGCTAACTGCTGAACAGATTCCGCGCCAACTCTAACTCTCCAAAACTGTTCCAAGGCTGAAACTAAACCCGATAGCTTCTCTAAGAATATCGATTCAAAGTTGATCTCAACAAAACCCGATTAATTAACTCTTAATCTCATCAGCTTTTGGGTCTCACATCTCTCCCCCACTAAAACAGGATTTCGTCCTCGAAATCAATAAACTCCAAAACAAGATTTCAAGATAACTGGGGAAAGAAACACAAGCAACCAACTACTGGAACAAAAGCAACATCTACTCAAACAGATGCGGCCACTCACGCTGCATCTTCTCTTCCAGTTCCCAAGTAGCTTCTTCTCTATCGTGCTTGCTCCACTGAACCATCACCAAAGGAATGGTCTTGTCCTCAGCTGTTTCTCTTTTCTATCCAAGATCTGCAAGGGATACTCAACATAGCTCAAAGTCCGATCTAACTCCACCTCGTCAGTTCTCAACACATGCAAGGGATCTGGCTCATACTTCCTCAACATCGAAACATGAAACACATCATGTAAGGAAGATAAATCTGGTGGCAACAACAGCCGATAAGTCAAAGGACCAATCCTCTCTAAGATCTCATAAGGACCAATATAGCGAGGAGCTAACTTACCCTTGAGACCAAATCTCATAACACTGCGGAAAGGAGAAACCTTAAGGAAAACTAGATCACCAACCTCAAATTCTAAAGGCCTACGCCTCTTATTCGCATAACTGGCTTGGCGATCTTGTGCACCTTTCATACTCTGACGAATCAAATACACTTGATCTCTCATCTGCTGCACAAACTCTGGGTAAGACAGCTGTTTCTCCCCCACTTCTTCCCAACACACTGGCAATCTACACTTTCTTCCATACAAAGCTTCAAACGGTGCCATTCCAATCGTGACCTGATAGCTGTTATTGTAGGAAAACTCAACCAAAGAAAACGAGTCTTGCCAGCTACCACTGAAGTCCATCACAACAGCTCCCAACATATCCTCTAAAATCTGGTTAGTCCTCTCAGATTGGCCATCTGTCTGGGGGTGATACGCTGTACTTGTAGCCAATCTAGTTCCCAAAGCTGTTTGCAAACTCTCCCAAAACCTGGAAGTAAACCTCGGATCATGATCTGAAACAATCGAAACTGGCACACCATGCAAATGCACCACAAAATCTATGTACAGCTTCGCCATCTTCTTCAAAGAATAGCTCATGTTGTAGGGAATGAAGTGAGCAGACTTCGACAATCTGTCTACTACCACCCACACAACATCAAAACCTCTGATGGAACGGGCAAATGCGTGACAAAATCCATAGTTATGTGCTCCCAATTCCATTTTGGCACCTCTAAGCTATGAAAAAAACCACCAGGTCTCATCCTCTCTGCCTTGACTTGCTGACAGTTCAGACATCGGGCTACAAAATCAGCAACATCACTCTTCAAACCTGCCCACCAGTAATGCTGCTTCAAGGCATGATACATCTTCCTTGCACCAGGATGGACACTGTATCTACTGCAGTGAGCTTCTCCCAAGATATCTTCCTTCAAATCAACCAGATTTGGCACAACAAGCCTGCCACAAAACCTCAAAAAACCCATCAGAAGAGGCAGTATATGTTAGAGTAGATGCCCAACTAGCCAACTTGTGGCGTGTGGGTTGTATTGAATCTTTGTATAACGATCTTTATTTATGAAATCCGCATTTATTTTATGGCGTTCTTTATTTTAATTATGTTATAATGTTAACAATTGTGTTGGATAAAGACCTATAATGCACCATAGTGTATGTTAGATGTGATAGTGGATATGATGGCTATCATGAAACACATCTAATAGTCACTGTGTATTCTGAACTCGTTCCTAGTCGATTGGGCCGTCAAAACGAGAATAAGGTCGCTCGAGCTTGAGACTAGCATCTGCGATTGAAGTACCATGTTTCATTGGTAGGGAACATTGTGATGTTCTGAGCATGCAGATGGATAGTGACCTGGTGATCTATCGAACTACCCTCGTTCGGACTTTCCAAGTGGTTACCATTTATCGAGTGGATAAGTCCGATGTCTTGGTTGTACTGATTAGTCCTCACTACTCGAAACGTCATTGAGACTCTACATGATAGGCGCCTCACTTTGACCGGTTTACCGACTCACTTGGGGTCTTTAGGTGGCGGGATTGGGCGAGGTCCCGATGCATGTAGGAGTCGCTGCTTCGTTGTCGAGGATTCACCGCTCGCTTTTATGCGTGGATATCCTATGCTATCTGAGGAGATAATAGTGTGATAAATCTCTGGCCAGAGTACTGGATGTGTTTTAGGTAAATGGGTTTGCCTAGTTACACTCGTGATGTCATTATTTGATCTCCAAGATATATGCATAGTTATCAGATCGATAGCGACTCTCGATTTACCAATGGTCGTTGATCTGATCGGGATATATGTGTTGAAAGGACCGTACTGTACGCTAACCACGACCAACTGGTTCTTGCAGGCACTATCAGTGATACCTAGGGGATCATGGGGTGATGTTGCTAGGCGCTTTACCATGATCCGATGGGTCAGTCCGAAATTATGATTTCGGAGTCACAATGGTTGTGGGTCCACGGCTAGCTGTATCCCTGAACCATTGAGGGTCACACAAGTACTGGATTCACGATTCCCGCACGGAAACTGAGCTCAATGTATTGAGCATAGGAGGAGGAATTTAGGGAGTGCGACTTCCTGAAAGTCAACAGGGGTCAAATTGCGATTTCTCATAGTTGAGGGGCTAAACTGCAATTTTGGACTAGGTGGTCTGAAAAATTATTTTCGCATCATAATACTCAGTTTTGGAAACTGTGTAGATCGGTATGATCAGATCATCGATCGGAGTTATGATGAAGCCACAGTGATAGGGATGAACCGAATGTTCATATGTTGGACTGGGCCCGCCCCAGGTCCAATGGGCCGGTTCAAGCCCATCATACCTATACCTATTCTTGGCCTAGGTCCACTGGGCGCCGCCAACCTCCACGCGCCGCCGCCGTTCCGCCGTCGTCGTGATCGGACTTGTTCCGATCACCTTGTCGAGAAGATTCCGTTCGTGGCAAATTCGTCAGCTCTTCTAGTGCAGACTGATGAAGGACTCGTGCATCCAGTCGTGGACCGGATTAAGGAGATCTACCGCCGCCTACCTTGAAGTGCCAGATTCCCTGTGAATCTGGTCGGAGCCAGGCGCCTAGACGCCAGCAAGGTAACAATTCAAACACCCTATGGATGTTTGATTGTTGTTATTATTATGTATGGAACGATTCCCAGTGCAAAATTTTGAAACTTCTGCTGCGCCCTGGGAAACGGGATCCGGATCCGCCACTGCGCCGACAGTATAGTCTTCCAACTGTCCAGCTCTCACTTTCAGCTTCAACTCATGGATGGATGGATCAGTCCTCTGAGCTGCTCTAATGCTAGAAACAATCTGTGGCTCAACTTGCAAAGAAGACGCCACAACATAATCCTCAGCAGGGTAAAACCTCCAACCAGTAGTGCTAAGATGCTCATGGACCTTCGAAATCTGCATCGAAGCCAACATCGCTACTTGAGCCTTTCTGCTCAATGCATCAGCAACTACATTCATCTTCCCAGGATGGTATTTGATCTAACAATCAAAATCTTTTAGCAGCTACATCCATCTACGCTGTCTCATTTTCAAATGTGACTGAGAAGACAGATACTGAAGACTCTTGTGGTCGGAGTACACCACAAATTGCTCATCATACAGGTAGTGGTGCCAAATCTTCAAAGCAAAAACCACTTCTGCTAACTCCAAATCATGAATTGGGTAACGAGTCTCATGCGGCTTCAACTGCCGAGAGGCATAAGCAATGACTCGACCATTCTGCATCAACACACAACCCAATCCAATCAAGGAAGCATCTGCGCAAACAACAAAACCACCTGAACCACACGGCAGAACTAACACAGGCGCAGTAGTTAGCTTCTCTTTGAGCAACAGAAAACTATTCTCGCATTGCTCAGTACAAACAAAACGCTTGTCTTTCTGAGTCAACTGCGTCATTGGCTTAGCTATACTGGAGAATCCCTCGATAAACCGTCGATAATAGCCAGCCAAACCCAAGAAACTACGAATCTCTGCAATGCTCTTGGGACGCTCCCAGTTAAGAACAGCTTCAACCTTACTTGGATCCACAGAAATACCATCAACAAAAATCACATGACCCAGAAACACAACTTGGTCCAACCAAAACTCGCACTTGGAGAACTTAGCATACAGCTGCGAGTCTCGAAGCTTCTGCAGAACTAGCATCAAATGCTCTTTGTTCTGCAACGGAGTCTTAGAGAACACCAAAATTCATCGATAAACACAATCACAAACTGATCGATGAACTCTCTAAAGATTCTATTCATCAAGTCCATGAAAACAACGGGAGCATTCGTCAAACCAAAAGGCATAACTATAAACTCATAATGCCCATACCTCATACGAAACACAGTCTTCTCAACATCCTGCTCACGGATGCACAACTAATGATACCCAGAACGCAGATCGATCTTCGAAAACACTGCAGAACCTTGAAACTGGTCAAAAAGATCATCGATCCTAGTCAAAGGGTACTTATTCTTCACTGTCGCCTTGTTCAACTGCTTAAAGTTGAAAAACATCCTCATCGACCCGTCCTTATTCTTAACAAACAAGATAGGCGCTCCCCACGGGGACATGCTAGGCCTAATAAATACCTTCTCCAGCAAATCAATAAGCTGCTCCTTCAGCTCCCTCAACTCAGCAGGCGCTAAACGATACGGAGCACGCAAAATCGGATCTGTACCAGGAACCAAGTCAATGCTGAAGTCTATCTCACGCCTCGGAGGAAAACCAGGAATCTCCTCCGGAAACACATCCGGGAAATGTCGAACCATAGGGACTCTACTAAGCTCTACCCTCGAAGAATAAGACGCATCTAAGCCATAGATCACGAAACCAGCATTCTCAAGCGACAACAGGCTAAACATCTCCATCGCAGAGACTAAAGGAATCTTCAATTGGGAATCTTGGCCGTAGAAATTCCATTTATCGCCATACTGGGGCCTAAATCGTACAACGCCATGGAAACAATCCACAGTGTCCCTATAGCTAGACGACACGTCCATTCCCACTATACAGTCAAAATCCCACATCACTAGCCTGATCAGGTTTGCTAACAACACACTCTCGCCAAACCTAAGAACACCATTCAACAAAATCTCCTGGAAGAACAGGCTCGCACCGACAGGAGTCGCAACAGATACAACATCAGACAAGGTAGTGGTATGCAAACCATGCTCAACCACAAATGCATCAGAAACAAAAGAATGCGACGCTCCTGTATCAAACAACACACACGCAGGAAAATCAAAGAAAAAGCAAGTACATGAGATAATCCCTTCGCCCGGTGTGCTCTCCACCTGCTCCCTAGTCATGACGTTCACTTGGGCAAACTGAGGTCCAGAAAACTGAGGGTGGGAAGACTGTCCAAACTGCGAAGGACCAGGCTGCAGAAACTGCCTAAAATGAGGCTCCCCCAACCTCTGCTGCTGAACAGGAAAAGCAGAACGACCTCTAGATGATCCACCTTGACTCTGCGGTGGAACTATGGTATGCTGCGATCCAGAAAAAGGACACACTCTGGCAAAGTGTCCGTACTGACCACAGACATTACAAGAATCCTGCACACCTACACACTGCGCTGTAGGGTGCCTTCCACCACACTGGCCACAATACTAACCTTGGTACCACAACTGCTGGAGCTACCAGAACCAGAAGAACTAGAACCAGACTTCTTCTTAAACTTCTTACCACGAGGCCTAAACCTTTGATGTCCAAACTGTTGGGCTACCTGTTGCTGCTGTTGGGGTGGCTGAGACGACTGCACAGACTGGGAAGGTTGCGCTTCTTGAACCACTGGACGACTACTCTGCGCCACCTGCGGCCTACCACGAGAACGACGGTTCCTCAAACCTTCCTCAATGTCGATCGCACTGTCCACCGCCTCTGCATAGCTCTTCGGTGAGCTAGCCAAAACCAAGGAATACAACTCCTCGTTCAACCCCTCAAGAAACCTAGTTCTCTTCGCTCTCTCCCGACCAGAAACATGCGGCACGTATGCAAGAAGGGATGAAAACCTGCAGACAACTCTCTAGCAGACATACTGCCCTGCTCCAAATTATCGAACTCACGCTCACGGGCGTTCATGTAGGACTCCGGGACATACTCTTGACGGAAAGCAACGCAAAAACTGTCCCACATAATCCCTACTCCAGTCTCTTCCAAAGTCCTCGAAGCGCCTCTCCACCAACGCTCCGCACCTTTCCTCAACTGGAAAGTAGCTAGACAAAAATTGAGTTCATCTTCATACTGCACACGGTTAAACAAACCAGTGACATGCTGTAACCACGACTTTGCATCAGCACTAGACTCATCCCCATTGAAAACCTGAGGATTCATACGCTGAACCTCGCCATAACGAGTTCCATATCGTTCACACGAGCAGCCAACTCATCAACCTCAACCTCGGCCTGCCTATCTCGTCCACGGTGGGGAAAACTATGTTGGGGAACCGTGGCGGATCCGGATCACGCCTCCCGGCGAGGCAGCGGAAGAACAAAATTTGGGCAGGGAGACGATCAATACAATTCATAAACATGCAAACTATGAACCATTCATAGGGTGTTTGGTTGATTACCTTGCTGGCAACTCGTGCCTGGCTCCGACCAGTTTCGCGAGGAAACCGGCACTTCACGGTAGGCGGCAATAGATTATGTCAATCAGGTCCACGACCGGAAGGGAGACTCCTTCATCAGCCTACACTAGAAGGCCTGACGAGATCAGCACGGACGGATTCTCCTCGTCAAGTTGGTCGGAACAAATTCTGGCGAAGCGAGGCGGCGGCGGCGACGGCGTCTTTTGAGGAAAGGAAGGGGGCGGCGCTTTTGAGCTTGGGTTAGGGTTAAGAGTTGTGATTAATGTTATGATCAAAGCCTCCTAAGTCTACATTAAGTAGACAAGCAATAGACTTGGACCAGCCCAACGGGCTCGGGTCCAACGGATGAACATTCGGTTCATCCCTATCACCGTGACTCATCGTAACTCCGATCGTCGATCAGATCGGACCGATCGACTCAGTTTCCAAAACTGAATACTATGATCTGAAAAACCATTTTTCAGAACCCCAGTGCAAAATGACCGTTTTGCCCCTCAACAGCGGGAAATCACGATTTGACCCCTATTGACTTTTAGGAAGTCACACTCCCCAAAATCCTCTTCCTATGCTCAACATATTGAGCTCAGTATCCGTGCGCGAATCTCGAATCCAGTACTTGTGTGACCCTCAATGGTTCAGGGATACAGCTAGCCATGGGCCCACAACCATTGTGGCTCCGGAATCACAATTCCGGACTTGCCCATCGGATCATGGTAAGAGCGTCTAGCAACATCGCCCCATGATCCCCTAGGTATCACTGATAGTTCCTGCAAGAACCAATTGGTCGTGGTTAGCGTACAGTACGGTCCTTTCAATCCATATATCCCGATCAGATCAACGACCATTGGTAAATCGAGAGTCGCTAAAGATCCGATAACTATGCACACATCTTGGAGATCGAATAGTGACATCGCGAGTGTAACTAGGTAAACACATTTACCTAAAACACTTCTAGTACTCTGGCCAGAGATTTATACACTATTATCCCCTCAGATAGCATAGGATATCCATGCATGTCTGCGAGAGGTGAATCCTCGACAATGATGCATCAACTCCTACATGCATCGGGGTCTCACCCAATCCCGCCGCCTGATGACCCCAAGTGAGTCGGCAAACGGGTCAAAGTGAGACGCCTATCATGTAGCGTCTCAATGACGTTTCGAGTCGTGGGACTAATCAGTACAACCAAGACCTCGGACTTATCCACTCGACAAATGGTAACCACTTGGAAAGTCCGAACGAGGATAGTTCGATAGATCACCAAGTCACTATCTATCTGCATGCTCAGAACATCCCAATGTTCCCTACCAATGAAACATGGTAATTCGCATCGCAGATACTAGTCTCGAGCTTGGGCGGCCTTATCCCCATTTTGACGGCCCAATCGACTAGGAACTAATTCAGAATACACAGTGACTATTAGATGTGTTTCATGATAGCCGTTATACCCACTATCACATCTAACATACACTATAGTGCACTCTAGGTCTTTACTCAACGCCATGGTTAATCATTATACAACACAATGAAAGTAAAGAATGCCATATAAATAAATACGAATATCATATATAAAGATTGTTTCATACAAGAGTCTATAAACCCACACGCCACAAGTTGGCTAGTTGGGCATCTACTCTAACAATCTCCCACTTTCCCTAAAGCCAACTACTCATCAGACGCAGTCCCATTGTTTCACGATGTTTCTCAAACAACGGTCCTGGCAAGGGCTTCGTAAGTGGATCAGCAACGTTGTCCGCAGAGGCGACTCTCTCAACTGCTATGTCACCTCTAGCCACAATATCCCGGATTATGTGGTATTTCCTCAGTATGTGTTTGGATCATTGGTGAGACCTAGGCTCCTTTGCTTGCGCAACGGCACCCGTGTTGTCGCAGTACACCGGGACTGGACCAAATCCATTAGGAATGACTCCCAACTCTTGGACGAAATTCCTTATCCAAACCGCCTCCTTAGCAGCAGCTGATGCTGCGATGTACTCAGCCTCAGTGGTTGAATCCGCGATGGTGTCTTGCTTGGAACTCTTCCAAGAGACAGCACCACCATTGAGCATGAATACAAATCCAGAGGTAGACTTCGAATCATCCACGTCACACTGGAAGCTAGAATCAGTGTAGCCTTCCAGTTTCAGTTCACCACCCCCATAGACCATGAACATATTCTTAGTCCTTCGCAAGTACTTAAGAATATCCTTCACAACCTTCCAATGTAATTGGCCGGGGTTGGCCTGGTAGCGGCTCGTGACACTCAGAGCATATGCGACATCCGGTCTAGTCGAGAGCATGCCATACATAATACTACCTATTGCCGAGGCATATGGCACACATGTCATACTCTCTATCTCCTCATCAGTCTTCGGACACCTAGACTTAGATAGAGTGACCCCGTGGCACATAGGTAGGTGTCCTCTCTTGGACTCTTCCATAGAGAACCTCTTAAGTATGGTATCGATGTAGGTGGCTTGGGTGAGTCCGAGCATCCATTTAGATCTATCCCGATAGATCTGTATTCCAAGAATATAGGATGCTTCACCCATGTCCTTCATCGAAAATCTACTAGACAACCATACTTTAGTTGATTGCAGCATTCCTACATCATTCCCAATGAGTACAATGTCATCAACATAAAGTACGAGGAACGTCACAGCGCTTTTAACTACCTTCTTATATACACATGGCTCCTCGGGATTCTTGATGAAACCAAATTCCTTAATTGTTTCATCGAATCTCAGGTTCCAACTTCGCGATGCTTGTTTGAGATCGTAGATTGATCTCTGAAGCTTGCATACCTTATGCTCGCTTCCAACAGATGTGAAACCCTCAGGCTGTGTCATATAGATCTCTTCATTAATGTTTCTATTAAGGAACGCAGTCTAGCATGCATTGAGTCAAACTCAGACTGCATTGCTTCAAGCCCCAAATTAGAATCTGCATCGGAAATTGCCTCCTTGAAAGTTCTTGGATCAGATCCAACAACTTGATCATCTTCAAGGAGAAAACCATATCTCTCAGGAGCCCTAGGAACCCTTTCGGATCTCCTAGGTGCGACCATTTCTGGTACCGGCTCGGAGGTGCGGGAGACTCACCTGGTACTTCGATTTGATCTCGAACCTCTTCGAGTTCTACTATTCTGCCCTTTCTATCAAGTAGAAATTCCCTTTCCATAAAGGTGGCACTTCTAGAAACAAACACTTTTGTTTCGCTGGGATAGTAGAAGTAGTATCCAATGGAATTCTTTGGATACCCAATGAAGTAGCATAAGATGGATCTCGTATCCAGCTTATCTCCCACTGTCTGCTTCACGTAAGCAGGACATCCCCAAATCTCATGTATGAGTACTTGGGTGGTTTGCCCATCCATATCTCATATGGAGTCTTATCCACTGCCTTGGTGTGGACATTGTTCAACAACATTACCGCCGTTTCGAGCGCATAGCCCCAAAACGAGGTAGGAAGTTCAGTGAAGCTCATCATAGATCGAACCATGTCCAACAGGGTTCGATTACGACGCTCCGCTACACCATTGAGCTGTGGTGTGGCCGGAGGGGTCCACTGTGCGAGAATCCCATTCTCTTTTAGATAGTCTTGAAATTCAGCACTCAAGTATTCACCACCTCGATCAGATCGAAGTGCTTTAATACTTTTGCCTAATTGATTTTCTACTTCAGCCTTGAATTCTTTGAACCTTTCAAAGGATTCAGACTTGTGCTTCATCAAGTACAAATACCCATACCTAGAGTAATCGTCGGTAAAGGTGATGAAGTATGTGTGACCGTACTTAGTACCAATACTAAATGGGCCGCACACATCAGTGTGGATCAAATCCAATAGGCCTTGAGCACGCTCACCCTTGCCCTTGAAGGGTTGCTTAGTCATCTTTCCCTTGAGACAAGACTCACAAGTTGGTAGGGAGTTAATGTCTGACAGATCAAACATGTCACTCCTAACTAACTTGTTCATCCTACTTAGAGAAATATGACCTAGCCTAGCGTTCCAAAGTTGTGCTGGGTTCAAGTTATCGTGTTTCCTTTTAATCGTTGTTGCGTGTGCTTTGACATCGCGAGTTGGAATGTCTTTTAATTTTAAGGTGTGTAGATCGTTTTCGCGTTCCCAATTCCAATTAAACATTCATTCTTGTAAATATTGCAAATCGAATTAGCAAACATACAAGAATATCCATCACTATCAAGCATAGAAACAGAAATAATGTTCTTTATTAATTCGGGAACAAATAAAACGTTTCTCAATAACAACTTAAAATCAGAAGACAGAAATAAATAAACATCTCCTATAGCTACTGCAGCAATTCTTGCTCCATTTCCAAGCCTCAAGTGGGTCTCACCCTCTCTAAGACGTCGGCTTCTTGTCATCACCTGCAAATCATTGCAGATATGAGATCCACATCCGGTATCAAGTACCCAAGAAGTCGAATTAAGAGACATATTTATTTCAATGTAGAACATACCTTTCGCAGTTTGCAACTGCTCGAGGTACTCCTTGCGGTTCCTCCTCCAATGCCCAGGCTTGTGGCAGTGGTGGCAAACATCCTCGCTCTTGTTTGGCTTGGAAGCCTTTGCCTTTGGCTTCTTGGTGGGCTTTTCCTCCTTCGCAGGAGCAGAACGCTTCTTGCTCTTGCGTCTGGGCCCCTTCTTCGCAGAAGAGCCCATAAGGAGGACGGGTTTGCCCTTCTTTATGGTTCCTTCGAACACTACAAGCATGTTAACCACCTCTTCAAGGGTAGCTGCCAGCTTGTTCATGTTGAAGTTGACC
>KQ986841.1:20045-60221 GCA_001598015.1 Dorcoceras hygrometricum
TTTTACAGATCTTCGGTCTTCAATATCCTTGATCGTCATTGTCCACCGTCTTCGGATGTCCTCCCACTAAATCTAGTAATTTACATTTAAATTTACCATGACATATAAGGGATACATTTATCAAGGGGTGGGAACGGGCCACAAACAGGCCCACTTTAAATGATAATCAAAATATTAATACAACCGAATCACAAAAACCTTTTTTACAGATCTTCGGTCTTCAATATCTTGATCGTCATTGTCCACCGTCTTCAGATGTCCTCCCACTGAATCTAGTAATTTTACATTTAAATTTACCATGACATACAAGGGATACATTTATCAAGGGGTTGGAACGGGCCACAAACAGGCCCACTTTAAATGATAATCAAAATATTAATACAACCGAATCACAAAAACCTATCGCATACACCTAACAAATTGGGCACGGCTCTCGATCATTCCAATCATGCAACTAATCTAATTAAAATGCATAAATTTAAATAATCCAATTATTTATCGCAAAATCATATTTTAATCATAAAATCGCATTTTATAATAAAATCGTATTTTGTCGATAAAATCAAATTTTAATCAACAAAATCATATTTCATTATAAAATCATATTTTACATTTAAAATCACATTTGGCTATTTTAATTGTATCATATTGGGCCAAAACAATTTTGGGCCCAAAAATCTCAAAATTTCAAAATCGACCAAAACGGGCCCGATATCGAATATCGGCCCGATAACTTCACGGACTGTACGGGATAGGTCCGAACTAAACCCTAGAAGAAATCAGCCGTCACGACATCGTCGGAGCATCGCCGGGCGGCGGCCGCCTCCACGAAAAACGCGTGCGGCGCAAAGGCCACGCACGGCCGCGACAAGCGCGGCGCACGACGCTGGATGCACCAACCAGTGGCGCATCGTCCGGCCACCATCGCGCTCCCAGCGCTCCCAACAGCCGGCCATCGTCGCGCATCCAGCAACGCGCAGCGGCCAAGCATCACGCAAACAGCGCCCAGCCATGGCGCACAGCCTCCCATCGTCGGCCAACATCTCGTGCAACCAGTGCACGACCACTGCCCGGCCAACACGCCGTAGTCGTGCGGCCAGCGTGCGACCAGGAGCTGTCCATCACACGACAAGCGCGCGATGGTGTCGCGCATGATGCGCGACGTTTCGCGCGCACATGGGCGTGGTGGGGAGGGGCCACCGCACACGGCGGCGGCCGACGGCCAACGTCAAAGTTTTGATTTTCGTTTCTGAAAAATCGAGAAATTAGATAGAATATGGCAGTAATTGTATTGATCAGATCCGAACCTTGGCTCTGATACCACTGTTGGGGAACCGTGGCGGATCCGGATCACGCCTCCCGGCGAGGCAGCGGAAGAACAAAATTTGGGCCGGGAGACGATCAATACAATTCATAAACATGCAAACTATGAACCATTCATAGGGTGTTTTGTTGATTACCTTGCTGGCAACTCGTGCCTGGCTCCGACAAGTTTCGCGAGGAAACCGGCACTTCACGGTAGACGGCGGTAGATTACGTCAATCAGTTCAATGACCGGAAAGGAGACTCCTTCGTCAGCCTGCACTAGAAGGCCTGATGAGATCAGTGCGGATGGATTCTCCTCGTCAAGTTGGCCGGAACAAATTCCGGCGAAGCGAGGCGGCGGCAGAGGCGGCGGCGGCGGCTTTTGACGAAAGGAAGGGGGCGGCGCTTTTGAGCTAGGGTTAGGGTTAAGAGTTGTGATTAATGTTATGATCAAAGCCTCCTAAGTCTACATTAAGTAGACAAGCAATAGACTTGGACCGGCCCAACGGGCCCGGGTCCAACGGATGAACATTCGGTTCATCCCTATCACCGTGACTTCATCGTAACTCCGATCACCGATCAGATCGGACCAATCGACTCAGTTTCCAAAATTGAATACTATGATCTGAAAAACCATTTTTCAGAACCCCAGTGCAAAATGACCGTTTTGCCCCTCAACAGCGGGAAATCACGATTTGACCCTTGTTGACTTTTAGGAAGTCGCACTCCCCAAAATCCTCTTCCTATGCTCAACATATTGAGCTCTGTATCCGTGCGGGAATCTCGAATCCAGTACTTGTGTGACCCTCAATGGTTCAGGGATACAGCTAGCCGTGGGCCCACAACCATTGTGGCTCCGGAATCACAATTTCAGAATTGCCCATCGGATCATGGTAAGAGCGTCTAGAAACATCGCCCCATGATCCCATAGGTATCACTGATAGTGCCTGCAAGAACCAGTTGGTTGTGGTTAGCGTACAGTACGGTCTTTTCAATCCATATATCCCGATCAGATCAACGACCATTGGTAAATCGAGAGTCGCTAAAGATTCGATAGCTATGCATACATCTTGGAGATCGAATAGTGACATCGCGAGTGTAACTAGGTAAACACATTTACCTAAAACACTTCTAGTACTCTGGCCAGAGATTTATACACTATTATCCCCTCAGATAGCATAGGATATCCACGCATGTCTGCGAGCGGTGAATCCTCGACAACGATGCATCGACTCCTACATTCATCGGGGTCTCACCCAATCCCGCCGCCTGATGACCCCAAGTGAGTCGGCAAACGGGTCAAAGTGAGACGCCTATCATGTAGAGTCTCAATGACTTTTCGAGTCGTGAGGACTAATCAGTACAACCAAGACCTCGAACTTATCCACTCGACAAATGGTAACCATTTGGAAAGTCTGAACGAGGGTAGTTCGATAGATCACCAGGTCACTATCTATCTGCATGCTCAGAACATCCTAATGTTCCCTTTTACACAACGCAATTTTAATCATTATACAACACAATGAAAGTAAAGAATGCCATATAAATAAATGCGAATATCATATATAAAGATTGTTTCATACAAGAGTCTATAAACCCACACGCCACAAGTTGGCTAGTTGGGCATCTACTCTAACAAACTATGCTGATCACCTTCTGTCTAACCTTCAGACTCTTCCGGAATCTGCCCTGTATGTGAGACCTGGAATTGAAAAGATTAATTTGGTTGGAATTATTCGGTTTTTAGATATTTCTGGAAGTTCACGTATTTTGAGTAGAGATCTGGTTTTGTTGTGGAAGCTGGTCGATGGTGAAATCCAGACGCAACGTTTAATTAGTAGCGCGAAATTGTTATATGCCGTCGTTTTTATGAAATCTGGATGCATTGTATTTTAGTGAAGTTTGGTAGCGTGTTAGTAACCAGCCGCTGCTTTATTTTGTTTGTTGAGGGCAAAACGATAGCATTTTGATAAGTTGGATATTGCGACTAGTACCAGCTGAGAGCAGATGTCAACGATGGTCAACTCTACTGTAGCTTGCGTCTGGTTGTTTTGCGAGAGCTAGCGACTGGATGACGTAAATATGTGCGTCGTCGTTTTGGTTAGTGCTAAGGAATCCATTCGATGGGTTAGCGACCAGCTGTTGGGTCTGTGCGACGTCGTTTACGTAAGTTGGAACGCAGCGTTTTGATGCAACGTCTGGTACCATCTTTTGGTTCGTGGAGCATCCAGTCGTTGTGTTGTCCAGCTTTTGGGTTTGAGGACCAGTCGCAAGTAGCGAGTGACATGTCACTTTGCGACGTCGTTTTGTTAAGTCGCTGCGACACCGTTTTGCTTAGTGTTATTTGAGAATTCAGCAGTTGGTTTGCTTTTGCACCTGCTGGTTGTGTTTTTCAACGAGTGTGAGGACCAGTCGCAAGTAGCGAGTGACATGTCACTTTGTCGTACGTCGTTTTGTTAAGTCGCTGCGACACCGTTTTGCTTAGTGTTATTTGAGAATTCAGCAGTTGGTTTGCTTTGCACCTGCTGGTTGTGTTTTCAACGAGTGTCGACTGGTTTTGTCGGTGGGATTTGTTATCAGCAGTCAAGAAGTTTATATAATTGGAGACTTGGTCTTCGATCGATTACCAGATCCCATACTTAGCGAAATTATCTCTCGATTGTCGACTTCTGTTCTTCGAACCCTAGTACTGTTCACCGTTGATTTTATCCGATGATTCCCATCATTTCCGGCCATTGTTTGATACGTGTGAGGTAGCGTTGGACTCCTCTCGAGAAGCTCTTCCATTCTATACTACTTTTGGAGGCTGTATTTGGCTGGTTGCGGATCTCAAAGCTACTGTCTTTCAGCCGTGTGTTTGTGCGTTCAGGTAGCTTTTCGATTTAATGTTGAGATATGGTTCCCAGCCTAGAATTAAGCTTCATGCTAGTTTTATTGGTAGTAATTGCGTTGATTGAGCGTGGCTCCCAGACGTGAGCTTCTGTTAGTATCCCTGAGAATTGTGCTTCGTTGTTTAGCAGGTTTTTAACCAGATTTCTTGGGATCCCTTTGTGGTAATTGTTGCGCAGTATAAGGTACAGATTTTGAGCTTGATGTAGCTGGGAATTGGCGTGAGATTCAATGTTAGATGGATGCTGGTGCATTGCCGTGGATGTTGCTGTGTGCATATGTGATTGCTGTTGATGTTAGCTGCTATGTTTATGCATACACGCATTTCCCATATTGCATTCATATCTCTGTTGCAGTCATTGCCTTGTATTTCGTTGTTTTGCTGTCGTTTCTTACCAGGATGCGAGGGCGAGCGGGAATACCGCACTCTCATCTCCCTGCTGGGTTTTGTTAGCCACCATGCGCCGAGTGGTTAACTACCATAGTTCATGGGCGAGGCAAAAACATGTTGAGTTGTTTGATGCATCTGGTATTCGGGTGTAGTGTCAAGGCAAGTGGCTCATTACCACACTTTGAACACACCCCATGGACACTGATTCGTTGCAGATCTTCTGGAGCTATGTTTGAGTTCCTTGGCTCCCTTGTTGGTTGAAGCCTTCAGCGGTTATCCGGTGTCTCATGCATAGCATCTGCATTTATCTTATGCATTTCCTTTAGCTGTTTCAGTTGCTCTCCGTACTAGGGTTTGACCCCATGTCCTTTGGGGCTTGGTTGTTTCCTTGTTTGTGTTGTTTTCAGGGAATCCAGGTTTTACAGCTGGTCGTGGTTTTAACCCAGCTGGCGGTGCCCCAGGAGGTGGTTAGAGTATCCCAGTAGCGTATAGCATATACTTATGTATCAGTATTGTTAGCCAGGGGATGCTCTGTGCTTCGTTGTTGTAGCTAGTGGTTGGAGTCTGATACTTGTGCATGTATGCTGTACTGTATTGAAATGGTGTGTAGCCATTTGTTGTCTTGTTGGTTTCATTTGTAAACTGGGATATCTAATTTGAGTATCGCACTATTTTAAATTATAATGTTTTAAATCATCAGGCCAAAAGCGAAAATTTTACCCGTTTTTTAATAGCTTCCGCATATACATACTATATGTTTTATCTATGATATGAGCACGAGGCCTGACATTTTTGGTATCAGAGCTTAAGCTGGGATAAGCTCAATTTCTTTGATCACACTCGAGTCTAGGCACAGTGTTGTGTGTTGCATGTGCTTGACTATGTGACTATGTGCTGCATCTTATTGTGATATCTATGTTGTATCTGTTCTGTTTTGCTTGATCCTGTTGAGTGTTTTCGTAGATGCTGCCTAGACGTCGTGGTAGAGGTAGGGGGCAGTTTGAGGAATCAGCAGGACAGAATGAGGATAGGCGTAGTGCTCGTAGTCGTACTCGTGTTAGCGATGAGGAGGAAGTTGAGGTTGCGGCACCTCCTGTGGAGAGGATGGATGTCGTGATCGTGATTTCAGAGGATGAACCCTCCAGTCTTCAATGGTGAAGAGTTCAGTGAAGATGCATACTCGTGGCTCCGGAATATCATCGGTCTATTCGATCGGGTTCAGTATGATGATGATCTCCGACTGAGTTTAGTGACCCTCTTGCTTAGGAAGGTGGCAGAGCGCTGGTGGCGAGGCGCTTCGAGTACCTTGCTGGAGACCGGTGTTGGAATCTCTTGGGGCAGTTTTTGCGAGACCTTCCGACAGGAGTATGTACCCGAGTCTTATGTGAATACCCGGGAGCAGGAGTTCGATCATCTCGAGAAGGGCTCGATGTCGGTCCGAGAGTATGCTAGGAAGTTTTCTTCTTTGTTGGCATACGTTCCCCATGTTTCTGGCCGGGAGAGGGCCAAGCGGACTAGATTTCTTGAGGGATTGAATGAAGAGCTATATCAGATGGTGCTGACCAGCAAACCCAAGACGTATGCTGAGGTAGTGGATAGTGCCATCGACATTGAGGAGGGTATGCGTAGCCGTCAACTGGTCATGGAGCGCAGTATTCTCAGTCCTCCCAGTCAGCCCCTCAGCCCCAGCAGCAGCAGCAGCCACAGGTGGCACAGCAGTCTGGCCGTCAGAGGTTCCGATCCCGCGGTCAGTAGTTCAAGAAGAAGTCGGGTTCTGGCTCTTCTGGTTCAGGCAGCTCGAGTAGCAGCGATTCTCGGGCTGAGTTTTGTGGTTTTTGTGGTGGAAAGCATCCTTCTACCCAGTGTGTTGGTGTGTAGGGTTCCTGCAACCTTTGTGGTCAGTACGGACATTTTGCTAGAGTGTGTCCGTCAGCTGGATCACAGCAGACCGCGGCCCAGCCTCAGGGTCGAGGAGGTCAGTCTAGGGGTCGTTACCCTCAGTTTCAGCAGCCCCGGTTGGGTGAGACTCAGTTCAGGCCTTTCCAACAGCCTGGACCTTCGTGTTTTGGGCAGTCGTCTCAGCCTTTCTTCTCTGGACCCCAGCATGCTCAGGTTAACGCCATCACTAGTGAGCAGGCCGAGGAGACGCCGAGTCGGGTGATCGTAGGTACTTGTCTTGTTTTCGATTTTCCTGCACATGTGTTGTTTGACACCGGTGCATCGAATTCGTTTATTTCTAATTCGTTTGTTGTTGAGCATGGTCTGTGTACCATTCCTTTGCGCGATGCTGTTTCCGTTTCTACCCCTGGCGGTGTGAGCCTATTCTCCCAGGAGGTTTTGTTGGATGGAGTGTTGCGATTTGGTGAGCATGTGTTGGTGGCGAGTTTGATTTGTTTGATGTTGTGGGATTTCGATTGCATAGTTGGGATGGATGTGTTGTCCAAGTATAGTGCCTCCGTGGACTGTTTCCATGGGATTGTGCACTTTAGGCCTATGTCTGGCGAGAAGTGGGACTTCTACAGCCAGGATTCTCGATCGAAGATCCCGTTGGTCTCAGCGATGGAGATGTTCAGCTTGTTATCCTTAGGAAATGCTGGCTTCCTGATTTACGCGTTGGATGCGTCTTCTTCTTCCCGTGTGTAGCTCAGCGACGTTCCCGTGGTGCGACACTTTCCCGATGTGTTCCCGGAGGAGATTCCTGGTTTTCCTCCGAGGCGGGAGATAGACTTCAGCATAGAGCTGGTGCCTGGCACAGCTCCGATTTCTCGTGCCCCGTATTGTCTGGCGCCTGCGGAGTTGAGAGAGCTCAAGGTGCAGTTGGACGATTTGCTGGAGAAAGGTTTTATCCGACCTAGTATGTCACCGTGGGGAGCGTCCATTTTGTTTGTGAAGAAGAAGGATGGCTCAATGCGGATGTGCATTGATTTTTGCCAGCTGAACAAAGCTACTGTCAAGAATAAGTACCCGTTGCCGAGAATCGATAATCTGTTTGATCAGTTGCAAGGTTCTGTGGTGTACTCGAAGATTGATCTGCGATCAGGGTACCATCACCTGAGAGTGAGAGATCAAGATGTCGCGAAGACTGTGTTTCGTACGAGGTACGGACACTTCGAGTTTTTGGTGACGCCTTTTGGGTTGACCAACGTGCCTGCAGTCTTTATGGATCTGATGAACCGGGTTTTTAAAGAGTTCATAGACCAGTTTGTGATTGTTTTCATTGACGATATCTTGGTATACTCGAAGACTCCGAGGGAGCACAAAGAGCACTTGGGAATTGTCCTGCAGAGGTATGGATCTGATGAACCGGGTTTTTAAAGAGTTCATAGACCAGTTTGTGATTGTTTTCATTGACGATATCTTGGTATACTCGAAGACTCCGAGGGAGCACAAAGAGCACTTGGGAATTGTCCTGCAGAGGTTGAGAGAACAGCAGTTGTATGCTAAATTCTCCAAGTGCGAGTTTTGGCTGGATCGTGTTGTATTTCTGGGTCATGTCATTTCAGCGGATGGTATTTCTGTGGATCCCAGTAAGGTTGATGCTGTTTTGAACTGGGAGCGTCCCAGGAATGTGTCTGAGATTCACAGTTTCTTGGGTCTGGCTGGCTATTACCATCGTTTCATCGAAGGATTTTCTAGTATACCAAGGCCGATGACTCAATTGACCCATAAGGACAAGAGGTTTGTTTGGACTGAGCAGTGTGAGAATGCGTTTCAACTGCTCAAGGAGAAGCTGACTACTGCGCCTGTGTTGGCTCTGCCTCCGGTTCAGGTGGTTTTGTTGTTTCTTCTGATGCTTCGCTCAATGGATTGGGCTGTGTTTTGATGCAGAATGGTCGAGTCATTACGTATGCCTCGCGGCAGTTGAAACCGCACGAGACTCGTTATCCAGTCCATGATTGGAGCTAGAAGCCGTTGTTTTTGCGTTGAAGATCTGGCGTCACTACCTGTATGGCGAGCAATTTGTGGTGTACTCGGACCACAAGAGTTTGCAGTATCTGTTTTCGCAGCCTGACTTGAACATGAGACAACGTCGTTGGATGGAGCTACTAAAGGACTTTGATTGTGAGATCAAGTACCAGTCTGGGAAGTCGAACGTAGTGGCCGATGCTTTGAGCAGGAAGGCTAGTGAGATGCTCGCTTCGTTGTACATCTCTAAGGATCAAGAGCATCTTAACACTACGGGTTAGAGATTCTACTAGGCTAAGGATTGTGTCGTGGTTTCTTCCTTCCAAGTGGAGCCATAGATTGTTTCTAGTATTCGAGCAGCTCATAGGACTGACCCTTCCACCCACGAGTTGAAGTAGAAGGTCAGGGCTGGCGAACTTGAGGATTATTCTGTCTCGTCCGATGGGTGTTTGAGGTTTCATGGCAGGTTGGTTGTGCCAAACCTCATTTATTTGAAGGAGGAGATCCTTTGGGAAGCGCACTGTAGCAGACATAGTGTTCATCCTGGTGCACGGAAGATGGAAGATGTACCATGCGTTGAAGCCGCACTTCTGGTGGGCTGGCCTGAAGAGTGACGTGGCTGGTTTTGTCGCTCGTTGTTTGAACTGTCAGATGGTTAAGGCCGAAAGGATGATACCTGGTGGTCTGTTGCAGAGTTTGGAAGTGCCCCAATGGAATTGAGCACATTTCTATGGACTTTGTAATGCATCTGCCTCGTTCCAGTAGAGGATGCGATGCTATTTGGGTGGTTGTAGACCGACTGTCGAAATATGCACATTTTATTCCCTATGGGATGACCTTCTCGTTGAAGAAAATGGCGAAGCTGTATGTTGATTTTGTTGTTAGACTGCACGGTGTGCCTGTTTTGATCGTCTTAGACCGAGATCCGAGGTTTACTTCCAGGTTTTGGAAGAGTTTGCAAACAGCTTTGAGTACCAGATTAGCTATGAGCACAGCGTATTATCCCCAGACAGATGGCCAATCTGAGAGAACTATCCAGACGTTAGAGGATATGTTACGAGCTGTTGTGTTGGATTTCGTAGGTAGCTGGCAAGACGCGTTGTCTTTAATAGAGTTTTCCTACAATAACAGCTATCAAGTGACGATTGGTATGGCGCCGTTTGAGGCTTTGTATGGTAGAAAGTGCAGATCGCCGGTATGTTGCGAAGAAGTGGGGTAGAAGCAGCTATCTGCCCCTGACTTTGTGCAGCAAATGAAAGATCATGTTGATCTAATTCGACAGCAGATGAAAGCTGCCCAGGATCGCCAAGCCAGTTATGCGAATAAGAGGCGTCAACCTCACGAGTTTCAGGTTGGTGATCATGTTTTTCTCAAAGTTTCTCCGTTTCGTAGTGTTATGCGCTTTGGACGTAAAGGAAAGTTAGCCCGTCGTTACGTCGGACCATATGAGATTGTTGAGAGGATTGACCCTTTAGCGTATCGGCTGTTGTTGCCGCCAGAGTTGTCTTCTCTTCATGACGTCTTTCATGTTTCCATGTTAAGGAAGTATGAGCCAGATCCGTCTCATGTGCTTAGAACTGACGAGGTGGAGCTAGATCAGTCGTTGAGCTATCAAGGAATACCCCTTGGCCAGATCCTTGGCCGAAAAAGAGAAACAGTTGAGGAATAAGACCATTCCGTTGGTAATGGTGCAATGGAGTAAACATGGCAGAGAATAAGCTACTTGGGAGCTGGAAAAAAAGATGCAGCGCGAGTGGCCGCATCTGTTTGAGTAGCTGTTGAGCTAAATTTGCAGTAGTTTGTAGCTTTTGGTTGTATTCTCTTCCCTAGTTGTTGTTAGTTGTTTGCTCAGTTATCTTGAACTCTTGGCCTTGTGTTAGACGAGTTCCTGTTTTGTATTTTGCTGCTGTGTTGTTCTTTCAGAATTGTTGTTTGATTTCGAGGACGAAATCCCTTTTAGTGTGGGAGAAATGTGAGACCTGGAATTGAAAAGATTAATTTGGTTGGAATTAATCGGTTTTTAGAGATTTCTGGAAGTTCTCGTATTTTGAGTAGAGATCTGCTTTTGTTGTGGAAGCTGGTCGGTGGTGAATCCAGTCGCAACATTTAATTAGTAGCGCGAAATTGTGATACGCCGTCGTTTTTATGAAATCTGGATGCATTGTATTTTAGTGAAGTCTGGTAGCGTGTTAGTAACCAGCCGCTGCTTTATTTTGTTTGTTGAGGGCAAAACGATAGCATTTTGATAAGTTGGATATTGCGACTGGTACCAGCTGAGAGCAGATGTCAACGATGGTCAACTCTACTGTAGCTTGCGTCTGGTTGTTTTGCGCGAGATCTAGCGACTGGATAACGTAAAGATGTGCGTCGTCGTTTTGGTTAGCGCTAAGGAATCCAGTCGATGGGTTAGCGACCAGCTGTTGGGTCTGTGCGACGTCGTTTACGTAAGTTGGAACGCAGCGTTTTGATGCAACGTCTGGTACCAGCTTTTGGTTTGTGGAGCATCCAGTCGTTGGGTTGTCCAGATTTTGGGTTTGAGGACCAGTCGCAAGTAGCGAGTGACATGTCACTTTGCGACGTCGTTTTGTTAAGTCGCTGCGACACCGTTTTGCTTAGTGTTATTTGAGAATTCAGCAGTTGGTTTGCTTTGCACCTGCTGGTTGTGTTTTCAACGAGTGTCGACTGGTTTTGTCGGTGGGAGTTGTTATCAGCAGTCAAGAAGTTTATATAATTGGAGACTTGGTCTTCGATCGATTACCAGATCCTATACTTAGCGAAATAATCTCTCGATTGTCTACTTCTGTTCTTCGAACCCTAGTACTGTTCACCGTTGATTTTATCCGATGATTCCCATCGTTTCCGGCCATTGTTTGATACGTGTGAGGTAGCGTTGGACTCCTCTCGAGAAGCTCTTCCATTCTATACTACTTTTGGAGGCTGTATTTGGCTGGTTGTGGATCGCAAAGCTACTGTCTTTCAGCCGTGTGTTTGTGCATTCAGGTAGCTTTTCGATTTAATGTTGAGATATGGTTCCCAGCTTAGAATTAAGCTTCATGCTAGTTGTATTGGTAGTAATTGCGTTGGTTGAGCGTGGCTCCCAGCCGTGAGCTTCTGTTAGTATCCCTGAGAATTGTGCTTCGTTGTTTAGCAGGTTTTTAACCAGATTTCTTGGGATCCCTTTGTGGTAATTGTTGCGCAGTATAAGGTACAGATTTTGAGCTTGATGTAGCTGGGAATTGGCGTGAGATTCAATGTTAGATGGCTGCTGGTGCATTGCCGTGGATGTTGCTGTGTGCATATGTGATTGCTGTTGATGTTAGCTGCTATGTTTATGCATACATGCATTTCCCATATTGCATTCATATCTCTGTTGCAGTCATTGCCTTGTATTTCGTTGTTTTGCTGTCGTTTCTTACCAGGATGCGAGGGCGAGCGGGAATACCGCACTCTCATCTCCCTGTTGGGTTTTGTTAGCCACCATGCGCCGAGTGGTTAACTACCATAGTTCATGGGCGAGGCAAAAACATGTTGAGTTGTTTGATGCATCTGGTATTCGGGTGTAGTGTCAAGGCAAGTGGCTCATTACCACACTTTGAACACACCCCGTGGCCACTGATTCGTTGCAGATCTTCTGGAGCTATGTTTGAGTTCCTTGGCTCCCTTGTTGGTTGAAGCCTTCAGCGGTTATCCGGTGTCTCTTGCATAGCATCTGCATTTTATCTTATGTATTTCCTTTAGCTGTTTCAATTGCTCTCCGTACTGGGGTTTGACCCCATGTCCCTCTGGGGCTTGGTTGTTTCCTTGTTTGTGTTGTTTTCAGGGAATCCAGGTTTTACAGCTGGTCGTGGTTTTAACCCAGCTGGCGGTGCCCCAGGAGGTGGTTAGAGTATCCCAGTAGCGTATAGCATATACTTATGTATCAGTATTGTTAGCCAGGGGATGCCCTGTGCTTCGTTGTTGTAGCTAGTGGTTGGAGTCTGATACTTGTGCATGTATGCTGTACTGTATTGAAATGGTGTGTAGCCATTTGTTGTCTTGTTGGTTTCATTTGTAAACTGGAATATCTAATTTGAGTATCGCACTATTTTAAATTATAATGTTTTAAATCGTCAGGTCAAAAGCGAAAATTTTACCCGCTTTTTAATAGCTTCCGCATGTGTTTGTATGTTTTATCTCTGATATGAGCACGAGGCCTGACACTCTACCTCTTCCCCTACGTCTAGGCGGCATCTAAGAAACACTAAGAGGGTAAGATCACAACAGAACAGATACAACACAAGTAATTGCAGCAATTAGATCACATAACCAAGCACATGCAACATACAACACTGTGCCTAGACTCAAGTGTGATCAACAGAAATCGAGCTTATCCCAGCTTAAGCTCTGATACCAAAAATGTCAGGCCTCGTGCTCTACTCAGATTTAAACCACGCAAAACAATAGCGGAAGCATACAAAAAGTGGCTTAAAATATTCGCTTTAGGCCTGACGGTTTAAAACATATAATTTAAAATACACAATACTCAAAGTAATCCCAATATTTTACAAAACTCAGTACAACAGTACAGCATTTAAACAAATACAAATATCAGTACTACATCGGATAACACAATCCCTCAAGAACAGGGAATTCCCCGGCTAACAGTACTAGTACATATATGCTATACGCTAACTGGAACACTCTATCCACCTCCTGCCAGCTGGGTCAAAGCCACGACCAGCAGAGAAACCTGGGAAACCTGAAAACACATTCAGGAAACAATAAACAAGCCCCAGAGGGACATCGGGGTCAAACCCCAGTACGGAGATCAGAATAAACAACATAAGGAAAGAAACAGATAAATATGAAGATGCTATGCAAGGGATCAAGGCTACAACCGAAAGCAGGGAGCCAAAGGATTGCAACAATAGCTCAACAGCAATATCTGATCAAAGGAACGATAATCAGTGGCCATGGGTATACTGAGCACATGGGAGCTACCCACTCATCTCCAGTACACCATACCAGATGCTAAACAAACAGCTCCACCTGCTGTTGCCCACTCATGAGATGTGGGAGCTACCCACTCCGCTCATAGTGGCTAACAAACCCAGCAGGGAGATGAGGTACGGGAGTTAACCGCTCAGCCTATGAGGTACATGGGAACTACCCGCTCGTCCTCGAATACAGCATCCTGGTATTCTCAAATCAACAGAACAGGCATAGCTAGCAAAACAGAACTCAGCAGGATAATGCATGTATGCAAATGCAACAGCTGATATCAATACAATGCACAAACGATAACAGCACAGAGCATACACAACAAAGCACATAATCCATGCTCAATCCTAAGCTGTAAACAAGCTCACATCCGTACCTCAATTCTCTGTGCAACAATTACTACAGCAGATTGCCACAATAACGTCCCGATCACACAGATCTATCACCTGCTCAACGGTAACACACGATTCCTCAGGGACCGTAGCACAAAACACAGCAGCTGGGAGTTACAAACTCCACCAGTGCTAATCATACCTCTCTAAATCAACAAAAAGCTCTAAACAAAGCTTAAAGGTAGGAACTTTACTTACCCCAACAAGCTAGGAGCGAAATCCGACGCTTATGCTAACAGACTACACAAGGGAGATGTCTTCGCACACCTCACCAGCTTCAAGAAAACGTTCGAAACAATATCCAAACGAAGCGTCTCAGCAAGAGGAGTCCAACACTACCACTCTCACTCTCGTCGGAGCTGTCTATCGCCCGCAATCGAAGAAGATAAGGTTCGGTGAACAGTAGCTAGGGTATCACGACAGAAATTAGCAATCGGGAAATATTCTAAGTATGGAAACTGGATACTCAATTCGAAGACCAAGCCCTTTCTTAACTAGGCCAAAGCTGCTCACAGCTGAAGAAACAGTATCCACCACACTTAATCCATCATGATTGGTATTCCCGCTCGCAAACAGATCTTGCAACGGATCTCTCTCTAAGCTAGAACAGATCTCTACTAACTCAAACACGTCGCAGAGAAATACTGTCGCAACTGGACACGTCACCCTCTACTCACTGCTGAACACTAACCAACATCTGTTAGCAACGCTACAACAGATCTCTCACACAGCTGACGCTAACGCAACTCACAGCTGAGTCTTCTTCACTAATCCAAAATGCTGTCGTTCCAACTAATACAAACGACGACGTAGAACTACTCACTTCCAAAACACGCTAGCACGCTCTCTACTGCTTAGTGACAACATATCTTGCTATGACTGCTGAATACAACCACTACTGCTGACGTCACCACTGCTGAGCGCCAACATTCAGCGATGACTCGCGCTAACTGCGGAACAGATTCCGCGCCAACTCTAATTCCCCAAAACTGTTCCAAGGCTGAAACAAAACCCGATAGCCTATCTAAGCATATCGATTCAAAGCTGATCTCAACAAAACCCGATTAATTAACTCAATTAATCTCATCAGCTTTCAGGTCTCACAGTGTTCCCTGCACTTCTGAAGTAAAAAGCTGTACCAGCTTGGGCGTCCCCCTACTGTTCCAGCTAGATATCTTCAACCAGTCCAGCTCAGACGTCCCCTCACTGTTCCAGTTTTGATATCTTCACCTCTACTCCAGTCTAAGCAAGCTGCGCATGTCAAGTAGAGCGTTAGTACAATAGAAGCAGATTTTGTGTGAATCAAAACTTAGATTCTGATCTGTAAAAACAGATCCAACATCTATGTATGACAATATTTATTATAATGATACTTGGATTTGTTTATCTGGAACATATTTATCTATATACTCTTTCTTGGTACATAGATAAAGTCCTTGAATATACAAATAGTAGAAAAAATGTGAGATGGTAATGAGATGACTATCATGAAACTCCTATTTGGAATACTGTGTATTCTAAACGATTACTAGTCGATTCAGCCGCAACTAAGAAGGATAAAGTCTGCTTGATCTAGAGACTAGTATTTGCAATGTGAGTACCATGTTTCATTGGTACGGGACATGGGGATGTCCAAGCATGCAAATAAGTGCGCCTTGTAGAGTGGACTGGACAACCCTCCCTATAGGATTTTCCAAGTGGTTCTTATTTATCGAGTGGAAAATCCTAGTTTATGGTTGTACACCATTAGTCCTTATGACCCGGACAACATTGAGACTCTGTGTTCTAGAGCTACACTTTGACTTATTTACTGACTCCTCTGGAGTCATTAAGTGGCAAGATTGGGTGTAGTGTCGAAACATATATGAGCCGATGCATTGTAGTCGGGGATTCACCACTTACCTACGGTTTTGGATATCCTATGTGACCTCATGTATTTGTAGTAAGGATATCTATGATCAGAGTGAGGTGGTAATTAAGAAAGGAGTTTCTTTAGTTACTCCTCCGATACAACTACTACATAACACATAGTTATCGGTTCTACGACAACTCTCGATATACCGATGGCTTTCGAATCGGTCGGGATATATGGGTTGAAGGGACCGTACTGTACACTAGCCATAATTGAATGGTTCTAGTAGGCACTATCATTTGATACCTAGGGAGTCATGTAACCGATGTTGTTAGGCGTTTAACATGACTGCCTGGGTACTATTAGAATTTGATTCTGACATTCTTATGATCAATGAGTTAATTGATAAGAATGGAGCTGATTATGGTACGCTCATATAAGGACATGTTTAGTACAAATCACATGGAGATGTGAACCCACTGCTAGTTGTATCATTGAACCATTGAGGGTCACAGAAACACTGACTTTATAGATCCCGATGAGAAGAAAATTTGTTCAAAGTATTGAGCATCTTATAAAAGGAGTTTATAAGGGGATGCAAATTTTTTTTTCGAAATTGTTTCAAAAATAAAAATATATACATGGATATATCATTAGTTTTGGAAATGGTGATTTTCAAAACTAATATCATGAACTTAATTAAATTAATTCAAGTGTTGTTAATTTATAGAGGGCTTGAAGGTGTTCAAGTGAGATCTAATTAAGCTCATGGGCCTATACTGTATAATATAGACCAACTATACATACAATATACATGCAAGAGGCAGATGAAAGGTTGGAAGCAACTTTCACAATATACAATGCATGTGTTTCCTTGGATAGTGTAATTTTTGGATTGACTCAGAAGTTTTGTCTTCCTCTCCCTCCATGTGCACGTTCCTTTTCTCCATTTTCTCACAAGTTTTGACTTGGTTTTGAGTTTGAAAACTTGTTCTTCTCATATTACAACATCCTCAATATTCTAATCCATATTTTGGGTGGAACTATCTTGCTAGTAGTGGACCTAATTTTGGAGTGGAGTCCATTTGGGCAAGGTGTGTCCTTGGAAGCTTGTAGAAGGTCTCTACCATTTCAAGAGCTAGATTATTTATATTCTAGTTGGAGCCATCATCAACCTTTTGAAGGTATAAATCTCTAAACACCCTTTTGTTGGTTTTTTTTAAATAGTATGCTACATGAGTGCTCAACCTTTTGTTTTTTTTATGCATCCGATGAGTTGTTGAGAATGAGCTATCCATGTATAAACATGTATAAAATTTTACGATCACAGTGTGTTTTCAAAACAATTTTATATTCTATCGTTAGACAGGTAAGTTTTTTACGGTCTAAGCTGCACCTAAAGAAAATCTTGGGTGTACGCATGGTTAAGTTCGAGTTTGCTATTGTTTGTTTTCTGTCAATTTGACGTGTTGAGTGGCTAGGGACATTATCCGAACAGATTAGCCATGCTGGTCTCGTGAGAACTGGGCTCTGATCTGATAGGTCATGCTGGTCACCTCGGAACTCTATTCAGCTCTGTTGTGATCGAACTGACAAGTCTTGGAAAGGAGTACAGCAACAGAGAACTGTCTTTTCTAAAGTAATGAGAGCACTGCCAAGGGAATGGGACGTGAAGACGATGGCAATGCGAGAATGAAAAGATCTGAACAAGCTGGAACTCCATGATCTGTTCGGCAATCTCAAAGCTTATGAGTTTGAGCTGGAAACCATATCAGAGGCTAGGCCATCAACCTCACAACCCATGAAGGCTCTTGCTGCTACAATTTTAGAATAGAGCTCACCACTCAAGACAACAGAGCAAATCAGCAACGACATCATGTCCCTCTTCGTAAAGAAGTTTGGGAAATTTATGGGAAGATCTCAAAACCCTTATTTAAATTATAACAATGAGCATGAATCTGAAAAGATTTCTACTGATCAAAATTGTATAACTGTGGCAGAACAGGGCATTTTGCAGCTGATTGCAACATGCCTAAGAAAGATGATAAGCTGTCCACAGAAACAAGAAAGAACAGATATGAGAAAAGGCCCAACAAAAAGAATGACCAAAAGGTACTTGTTGCTGAGGAGAGCAACAACAAATGGGTGGACTCAGACTCTAAGACAACATCAAGTAGGTAATCAAGTGAGGGTGAGAAGGAAGAAGTCCACTGCTTGATGGCGAACCAAACTACTGGTGATGAGGTATTTGATTTCTCAAATAGTGAATTTACACGTGAGGACCTCATCACCGCACTAAATGAGATGGTCCATGAGTATAGAAAACTATCTCAAACATTCGAGGAAATTAAGGCTAAAAACGGATGCTTGAAAAACAGTTCAGCTGAACCAAGCACTGCTCAGCTTGGGGAAACTGACAGTTTACAAACGAAGTTGAGTAAACTGAAAATTGAGAATGATTCCTTGAGAACAAATTCCTGTGAACTCTCATCTGAAAATGAAATATTAAATCAAGTGATGATTTCCTGGACTCAGTCTTCGATTTCCTTGAGTAAGCTACATGAAACCCAGAAGCCATTAAATGAAAAAACTGTCTTAGGTTTCGGCTTTGTTGAAAGCAGCTCAGAGGAAACATGTCCTCAGTCAGATCTGGCTGATGAAAAATTCAAGAAAATGAATTTTGTCAAAGGCAGTGTGATACATGATGTTTGTGAGTCGGTCAAGTATGATGACCAGATCACTGGACAGCTGAACCAAAAGGGTAAAAATGGTATTGGCTACATCAAGCCTGAGAACTGTAAGCCTAGTTGGCTAACGAACAGATTATAAAAGGACAAGGCCAAAGCTGTACCTAAGTCGTCTGTTCCGAACCAGCAAAAGCGTGGTTCAACAAAGGCTAAATGGGTAAAGGTTCAGCCTAAGCGTGATCTGACTGGTCAAAGTACGAAATCAAAGCTCAACAGATCGCACAAAAATTATGCACGAACCGTTATGTACATTCATACTGGGATGACTGTTAATTCAAGTATGGATCCCGAAAGGGGTAATACGATCTGGACCCAAGTAAAATTGGATACCAAAAGTTTATTTTTGTGATTGCAGGATAACAGGTACACAGCTTCGAAGGACTCAATCAAATGGTATCTGGATAGTGGTTGTGCAAGGCACATGACTGGAAATCCACAGCTGTTATCAGAACTGAAGCCATACAAAGGAGCCAGAATTGTCTTTGGTGACCACACGGTAACACTGTGGGTAAGGGTAAGCTTACCCATGGTAACCTTTCAATTCATGATGTTCTTCTTGTTGAGAACCTGTGCTATAATCTTATTAGCATAAGTCAGCTGTGTGATAATGGTTACACAGTTAAATTTCAAAAGCACACGTGCACAGTTCAGAATCCAGATGGTCTGACAGTATTAGTAGGAAACAGATCGGGGAATACCTACACTTTAAACTGGTCAAAGTATCTAGGGTCTGAACAACTTTGCCTAGTAACTGACACTTCCAAGAGCTGTCTATGGCAGAAGAGAATGAACCATTTAAATTTCAAAACACTTGCCAATCTCAGTAAGCTTGATTTGGTTTCTGGTTTGCCCAAAATAAAATTTTCAAAAGACAAGATTTGTTCAGCATGTCAGCTGGGAAAACATATTCATTCTATTTTTACAAAGAAAAGCGGCAAGAGTTCTGCCCGAAGCTTGGAGCTTTTACACCCTTGTTGTTGTTGAATACCCGTAACCAGCTTAGGGGGAACAAAGTACACCCTTGTTGTTGTTGATGATTTTTCAAAATTTACATGGGCGGTGTTTTTAAAATCAAAGGACCAGACCGTTGACCTGCTGATAAACCTTTTAAAATGATTGCAAAATGAAAAATATTGCAGCGTCAACCGGATAAGAAGTGATAGAGGTGCTGAGTTTTTAAATAAAAAACTATCCTCTTATCTGGAAGATATTGAATAAAGCATGAGCTTTCAGCAGCTAGAACTCCTAAGCAGAACGGGCTAGCTGAGAGGAGAAATCGTACTTTAAAAGAGGTTGCAAGAACTATGGTTTCTGATTCCGGAATTTATCAAAACTTTTGGGCTGAAGCAGTTAACACACCTTGCTACACTCAAAATAGATCGATGATTAACAAGAATCATGGAATTACCCCATATGAGATCTGGAGTGGCAAGAAACCTGACATTTCTTATTTCAGGGTGTTTGGATGCAAATGTTTTATACATAATAATTGCAAAAAACATCTAACCGCTTTTGATGCTAAATCTGATATAGGTATATTCCTTGGGTACTCAGTCGTGAGCAAAGCTTATAGAGTGTTTAACAACCGGAGCTTGACGGTTGAAGAATTAGCTCACGTCATGTTCGACAAAACCAGTTTTCGATCAAATTCAGCTACAAGCTTAAACGACTTATGTACACGTCTAGAATCAACCAGCTTAGATGACACGAGTGTGACGTGCCAAAAATTAGATATTCAGCTGATAAACAGCAAGCACTGGACACACCAATCGATGACATCACAAATGCACAAGTTGATCTGACAGGTAACATAGAAGTCATTGATTTGACTAATGTTGACCAAGTGCAGGAACAGATCGAAACCAATGGCCAGCTGTAGGTGATGAACCGACAATTGCAAAAGATGATGCACTATCTGATCAGATGAAGATATACAACCAGACATCCAAGATTAACAGGAGAAAATCCAATCGATCTAATCTCAGGTGGAATAGAATCATCCACCTTAGTAGGTCATAGGTAATGTAACTTCTCCTGTTCGCACATGAGGCCAGCTTATGCATGAGTACTTCAACTTAGCATTCATTTCTCATATAGAACCTAAGCTGATAGAAGAAGCCTTAGCAAACTCGAGCTTGATAGATGCTATGCAAGATGAACTTAGCCAATTTAAGAGAACAATGTATGGCAGTTAGTTCCTCGACCTACTAATCATTCAGTGATAGGAACAAAAATGGGTCTTTAGGAACAAACTGAATGAGGATGGTGTTGTTATTATAAACAAGGCTATACTGGTAGCTCAGGGTTTTAGACAACTTGAAGGAATAGATTTTGATGAAACCTTCGCTCCTGTAGCAAGATTAGAGGCAATCCTCATGTTTCTTGCATATACTGCGTTCAAAGACTTCAAAGTATTTCAGATGGATGTAAAGAGTGCCTTTCTAAATGGCATCTTAACTGTGGAAGTGTATGTTGCACAACCTCCTGGCTTCGTAAATCATACATAGCCAGATCACTTTTATAAACTTGATAAGGCTCTATATGGGTTGAAACAAGAACACAGAGCTTGGTATGAAACCCTTTTCAAAATTTCTTATTGATCATGATTTTATAATAGGCAAAGTTGATAATACCTTATTTAAATTTTAAAAATGATCATGTTCTTTTGGTGCAAATATATGTTGATGATATTATTTTGGGTCAACTAAACCCAAATTGTGCCAGAAGTTTTCTAAGTTGGTGCAAGAAAAATTCGAGATGAGCAAGATGGGAGAGCTGACATTCTTTCTAGGCTTACAAGTCAGACAACTTGAGAATGGTATATTCATTAATCCAGCTAAGTATACGAAGGAACTGTTGAAGAAGTTTGGAATGGAAAATAGTTCAGGAGTGCTTCAATCAAACTTGACAGAGATGAGGCTGGAACTACAATTGAGGTATCTTTATATCATGGTATTATTGGCTCATTGCTTTACTTGACTGCTAGTAGACCAGACATCATGTTTGCTGTCTGTATGTGTGCTAGATTCCAAAATAAGCCTAAGCAATCTCATTATATTGCAGTTAAGAGGATTTTAAAATATCTTAAAGGAACTTCCAATATGGGTCTTTGGTATCCCAAAGACTCCAGTTTCAACTAATTGATTATAGTGATGCAGATTACGCAGGTTGTAGAATTGATAGGCGAAGCAAAAGTGATACTTGTCAATTTTTGGGAGATCGGCTGATTTTCTGGTTTAGTAAGAAGCAAACATAAATTGCTACGTCCACAGCTTAAGCAGAGTATCTAGTAGCTGGAAGCTGCTGTGCTCAGATATTATGGATTCAACATCAGCTTAAGGATTACGACATTGATGCTCCTATTTTCTGTGACAATACCAGTGCAATAGCCATTACTCAGAATCCTGTGCTGCATTCCATAACAAGAACATAGGTATAAGGCACCACTTCATAAGAGATCACGTGCTTAAGAAGGACGTCCGGCTGGAGTATGTGTCAACAAATCATCAAGTTGCTGATATTTTCATGAACCCTCTACCAGACGCTAAGTTTTCGTATTTTCGAAACATTCTTGGTCTCTCAAAATTGCTATAATCTATTTTGTGCGAGATTTTGCAGGTTGAACAGCTTTAGTCACTTCAGGTTTGGGACCTCAGTTCAGGGGGAACGAAGGGGAACTTCAGTTTTGGTGAACTTCAGCTTTGGGAGAACCTTAGCTTTAGGGGGAACAACATATCAGAATTACTAAGTGCTGAGTCAGCTGAATACGTGTGATCTGAATCTATTCAGCTTACGCGTATATACAGTTGATACTTACATGTGATCTGATCTGAAATTACCCCAACTGAAATGTAACGCCCCAAAATCCTTAGGACCATATTTATGCATTTCATAAATCATATGGGCCATTTTGGCAATTTTAAATATGATGTATCTGCTGAATTATTTGGAATATGGGTAATCGTGGATAGGTTAACAAAATCCGCGCACTTTCTACCTGTCCGAATGAACTACGGCTTGGACAAGCTAGCTTCGTTGTACATGGAAAACATCGTCAGGCTGCACGGAGTTCCAACAAGCATCCTGTCAGATAGGGACCCAAGATTCGTATCTCGTTTCTGGAAGAGCTTCCAAGAAGCCATGGGAAGTAAGGTTACTCTCTGTACTGCTTATCATCCGCAAACAGATGGTCAAACTGAGAGGACCATCCAGACCCTAGAAGACATGCTGCGGACCTGCGCGCTAGACTTTGGTAGCAATTGGAGCGAACATCTACCCCTAATAGAGTTCGCATATAACAATAGCTATCACAGCAACATCGTAATGGCGCCATTTGAAGCCCTTTATGGACGGAAATGTCGATCGCCGTTATACTGGGATGAAGTCGGAGAGAAGGCTATCACTGGACCTGAGCTCATTCAAGAGACAGTGAAAAAGGTAGCCATTATCAAGGAGAGACTGAAGGCAGCCCAAGATCGACTGAAGAGCTGGGATCTAAAGAGAAGACCTTTGGCATTCGAGGTAGGTGAAAAAGTGTACCTTAAGGTTTCACCAATGAAAGGAGTAGTCCGATTCGATAAGGCCGGAAAACTGAATCCCCGGTATATCGGACCCTTTGAGATATTAGGAAAAAGTAGGAACACTTGCCTACAGACTGGCCTTACCACCCAGTATGTCAAGGATTCATAATGTCTTCCATGTATCCCAACTATGGAGATATATCCCAGACTCTAGTCATGTTCTTGATGAAGGGTCACTCCTTGTGGAAGGAATCTGACCCAGAACTGAATTATGAAGAAGTCCCGATTAGAATCGTGGACAGAAAGGACCAGGTACTCCGACGAAGAACGATCCCTTATGTCAGGGTCCAGTGGTCCAACCACACCGAAAGAGAAGCCACCTGGGAGGTGGAAGAAAAGATGCGAAACCAATATCCCTACCTTTTCGATAATCAGAGTAACCAAAGTTTCGAGGACGAAACTTCTTTTAAGGAGGGAGGGATGTGAAAACCCGAAAATTTAACTAAAAAAAAATAAAAAAAGATTGATTCAGACGCGATGCAAAGAAGAGTGAAGTCTGGACAGTTGCGAAGAAGAAGTAGAGCGACGTCGTTTCGTTAAGTTGAAACGCTGCGTTTTGGAACCAGCAGCGAGGGGATTGTGAGTGATGCGTTGCGACTGGAGAACCAGCAGGTAGAAGCGATGCTGATGTAACCCGTACGATGTCGTTTGGATTAGTTAAATCCAGCAGTTGGTACAGGAAGTTAGCGATGGCAAAACGATGTCGTTTAAATAAGTCGATACGACAGCGTTTTGTCTTCGCGCTAAAAATAATCAACAGGTAGCTACGGTTATTGAGAATCAGCAGGTAGCTACGGTTATTGTGAATCAGCAGGTAGCTACGGTTATTGTGAATCAGCAGGTACAATACTTAAGATAATCAGCAGGTACTTTTCAATGATATCAAAATGGAGTCGCTTGAATAAGTTGACACGACAACGTTTTGACTTAACGCTAAGGACCATTCGTTGAGTTTGAAAAGAAACCAGCGTAGACCAACAAAGAATTCAGTAGTTGGACTGTTAGCATGGCAAATCCAGCAGCTGACTACTCAGCGACGCAATTTCAGCAGCAACACAAAATTCAGCAGCAACACAAAATTCAGCAGCAACGCGAAATTCAACAGCGACGCAGACTTCATCTTCTCCACGAAAAATTCAGAAGTTCCTCGACGCGAAGCAAGATGTTTGTACAGGAAACTTCACCAGTGAAATTTGAAGATATTTCTCATGCGTACAAGGCAGACTTCACGCTGTAACGGCCGATTTAGGGGATTAATGGTCGACTTACTCTCCCAAATCAATGCCTGCGTTGATTGATTTTGTAACAGTCGACGTAATGAGGAATTAAAGGCCTTTAATGGTGGACTCTCGACTCCCCCTCCTCGCCGCCTATAAATACCAGAGGATGGCCACAGAGTTGCTCACACCGCTTCGAAATTCACAGCAATAAACTCTCACGCCAAAGTTCTGCAGTAGTTTTGCCAAATCCCTTAGTCAAAATCCTACATAAATTGCGACGTGTTCAAAAGCTTTTTCTATCAGATTTCTCGTTGAAATCCTGCGAGCAATTGTGCAAAGTCAGCAGAGGTTGTTTTCCAGATTTCGTGCTACCAGATTTTCGGCCGAAGAAAAAAAAAAGGTAAGTGGGCTTTTGCTAAGTAATTCGTTTGATATACATGCGAAATTTTCATTTCGAGTTTCAGTTTTGAACTACTATTCGAGCACTTGTTTCAAGTCAGATCTCTGTTCATTCAAGTTCTGTTTTGCACTGATATCTCCGTCGTAATATGGGTCTACGGAATATTCCGCACTCTGGGTTACTTGGTTTAACCACATGGCCTCGACCCCTTAGAGGAATAAAAATTAGGGACTGATCAGTAAACCATAGACACGAAGTTATTATCAGTGCTATTCTGTCAAGCTCTGTCATGCTCTGTCATGTTCTGTTATGCTCCGTTATGCTCTGTCATGCTCTGTTATGCTCTGTTATGCTCTGTTCCGAATTTTGGTAAATATGTATATATATTTGTTGTTTTGCTCGAATGGTATCCCTCACTTGCTGAGTGTTTCCCCAAACACTCACCCCTTACTTCTCCACCCAGATAAGAATGAAGAGCAGGTAGAAGAAGAAGAGCAAGAACAATTCTGGGGCTGGTGAAGACTCATATTTCTGTGTAATTATGTATTTTTCGCTTCCGCATTTTGTTATTCAAATTTTATTTTCAGATGTAAAAACGATCATATTTTGATTATTAATAGACTGGTTTGAGCTATGCTATGATGGCTTAATGTTTTAAAATTTTCATAATTATTTAATATTGCCGATGTCATGAGTCTCGGTTTCGGGGCGTGACCTGAACTACCAAGACTGGCTCCGCAACCTCAACCTTGTGTTGGCTTCGGAGAAACTTCTTTATACGATAGAGAAGTTCCCTCCGAAGGAAGCCCCTGCCGATATCAGCCCTGAGGAACTGGTTAAGCTTAAAAAATGGTGGGACGACGAGGTTAAAGCTCGATGCTATGTGATGGCGTCGATGTCCAATGAAATGCAACGGCGCTTTGAGAAGACGAAGTATGTTGCTGACATACTTTTTCATCTCAAAGAACTGTATGGGGAGAACTCTCGACATGAGAGGTTCACGGCTGTCAAGGAGCTTATGACGAGCCGCATGCGCGATGGGACTTCGGTCCGCGAGCATGGGGTTTGTATGATTGGGCTCGTTGAAAAGCTGTCGGGCCTTGATATCACACTTCCACACTAGCTGTCTGTGGAGGTGCTTCTCCTCTCACTGCCTGCTGCATTCGAACCCTTTGTGGTCAACTTCAACATGAACAAGCTGGCAGCCACCCTTGAAGAGGTGGTTAACATGCTTGTAGTGTTCGAAGGAACCATAAAGAAGGACAAGCTCGTCCTCCTCATGGGCTCTTCTTCCTCTGCGAAGAAAGGGCCCAGACGCAAGGGAAAGAAGCGTTCTGCCCCTGCGAAGGAGGAAAAGCCCACTAAGAAGCCAAAGGCAAAGGCTTCCAAGCCGAACAAGTCTGAGGATATTTGCCACCACTGCCACAAGCCTGGGCATTGGAGGAGGAACTGCAAGGAGTACTTCGAGCAGTTGCGAACTGCAAAAGGTATGTCCTATATTGAAATAAATATCTCTCTTAATTCGACTTCTTGGGTACTTGATACCGGATGTGGATCTCATATCTGCAATGATTTGCAGGTGATGACAAGAAGCCGACGTCTTAGAGAGGGTGAGACCCACTTGAGGCTTGGCAATGGAACAAGAGTTGCTGCAGTAGCTATAGGAGATGTTTATTTATTTCTGTCTTCTGATTTTAAGTTGTTATTGAGAAACGCTTTGTTTGTTCCCGAATTAATAAAGAACATTATTTCTGTTTCTATGCTTGATAGTGATGGATATTCTTGTATGTTTGCTAATTCGATTTGCAATATTTACAAGAATGAATGTTTAATTGGAACTGGGTAACGCGAAAACGATTTATACACCTTAAAATTAAAAGACGTTCCAACTCGCGATGTCGAAGCACATACAACAACGATTAAAAGGAAACACGATAGTTTTAACCCAGCACAACTTTGGCACGCTAGGCTAGGTCATATTTCTCTAGGTAGGAGGAACAAGTTAGTTAGGAGTGACATGTTTGATCTGTCAGACATCAACTCCCTACCGACTTGTGAGTCTTGTCTCAAGGGAAATATGACTAAGCAACCCTTCAAGGGCAAGGGTGAGCGTGCTCAAGGCCTATTGGATTTGATCCATACTGATGTGTGCGGTTTAGTATTGGTACTAAATACGGTCACACATACTTCATCACCTTTACCGATGATCACTCTAGGTATGGGTACTTATACTTAATGAAGCACAAGTCTGAATCCTTTGAAAGGTTCAAAGAATTCAAGGCTGAAGTAGAAAATCAGCTAGGCAAGAGTATTAAAGCACTTTGATCCGATCGAGGTGGTGAATACTTGAGTGCTGAATTTCAAGACTATCTGAAAGAGAATGGGATTCTCGCACAGTGGACCCCTCCGGACACACCACAGCTCAATGGTGTAGCGGAGCATCGTAATCGGACCTTGTTGGACATGGTTCGATCTATGATGAGCTTCACTAAACTTCCCATCTCGTTTTGGGGCTATGCACTCGAAATGGCGGTAATGTTGTTGAACAATGTCCACGCCAAGGCAGTGGATAAGACTCCATATGAGATATGGATGGGCAAACCACCCAAGTACTCATACATAAGGATTTGGGGATGTCCTGCTTATGTGAAGCAGACAGTGGGAGATAAGCTGGATACGAGATCCATCTTATGCTACTTCATTGGTATCCAAAGAATTCCATTGGATACTACTTCTACTATCCAAGTGAAACAAAAATGTTTGTTTCTAGGAATGCCAACTTTATGGAAAGGGAATTTATACTTGATAGAAAGGGCAGAATAGTAGAACTCGAAGAGGTTCGAGAACCAACTGAAGTACCAGGTGAATCTCCTGCACATCCAGAGCCAGTACCAGAAATGATCGCACCTAGGAGATCCGAAAGGGTTCCTAGGGCTCCTGAGAGATATGGTTTTCTCCTTGAAGATGATCAAGGTGATCAAGTTGTTGGATCTGATCAAAGAATTTTCAAGGAGGCAATTTCCGATGCAGATTCTAATTTGTGGCTTGAAGCAATGCAGTCTGAGTTAGACTCGATGCATGCGAACCAAGTTTGGACTCTTGTTAACCCTCCCGAAGGAATTGTTCCTATTGGGTGCAAATGGGTATACAAGAGAAAACTTGGGCCTGATGGTAAGGTAATGACCTACAAGGCACGACTGGTCGCGAAAGGTTACACTCAAAGGAAAGGTGTTGACTATGATGAAACCTTCTCGCCAGTCACAATGTTCAAGTCAATTAGAATCTTGTTAGCCATAGCCGCATGGTACGACTATGAGATATGGAAAATGGATGTGAAAATTGCGTTCCTTAATGGAAACATTAAGGAAGAGATCTATATGATGCAGCCTGAGGGTTTTACATCTGTTAGAAGCGAGCATAAGGTATGCAAGCTTCAGAGATCGATCTACGGTCTCAAACAAGCATCGCGAAGTTGGAACCTAAGATTCGATGAAACAATTAAGGAATTTGGTTTCATCAAGAATCCCGAGGATCCATGTGTATATAAGAAGGTAGTTAAAAGCGCTGTGACATTCCTAGTACTTTACGTTGATGACATTCTACTCATTGGGAATGATGTAGGAATGCTGCAGTCAACTAAAGTATGGTTGTCTAGTAGATTCTCGATGAAGGAAATGGGTGAAGCATCCTATATTCTTGGAATACAGATCTATCGGGATAGATCGAAACGGATGCTCGGACTCACCCAGGACACCTACATCGATACCATACTTAAGAGGTCTCTATGGAAGAGTCCAAGAGAGGACACCTACCTATGTGCCACGGGGTCACTCTATCTAAGTCTATGTGTCCGAAGACTGATGAGGAGATAGAGAGTATGACACGTGTGCCATATGCCTCGACAATAGGTAGTATTATGTATGGCATGATCTACACTAGACCGGATGTCGCATATGCTCTGAGTGTCATGAGCCGCTACCAGGCCAACCCCGGCCAATTACATTGGAAGGCTGTGAAGGATATTCTTAAGTACTTGTGAAGGACTAAGAATATGTTCATGGTCTATGGGGGTGGTGAACTGAAACTGGAAGGCTACACTGATTCTAGCTTCCAATGTGACGTGGATGATTCGAAGTCAACCTCTGGATTTGTATTCATGCTCAATGGTGGTGCTGTCTCTTGGACGAGTTCCAAGCAAGACACCATCGCGGATTCAACCACTGAGGCTGAGTACATCGCAGCATCAGCTGCTGCTAAAGAGGCGGTTTGGATAAGGAATTTCGTCCAAGAGTTGGGCGTCATTCCTAATGGAGTTGGTCCAGTCCCGGTGTACTACGACAACACGGGTGTCGTTGCGCAAGCAAAGGAGCCTAGGTCTCACCAAAGATCCAAACATATACTGAGGAAATACCACATAATCCGGGATATTGTGGCTAGAGGTGACATAGCAGTTGAGAGAGTCGCCTCTGCGGACAACGTTGCTGATCAACTTACAAAGCCCTTGCCAGGACCGTTGTTTGAAAAACATCGTGAAACGATGGGACTGCGTCTGATGAGTAGTTGGCTTTAGGGTAAGTGGGAGATTGTTAGAGTAGATGCCCAACTAGCCAACCTGTGGCATGTGGGTTCATAGACTCTTGTACATGACAGTCTTTATATATGATATTCGCATTTATCTATGGCATTCTTTACTTTCATTGTGTTGTATGATGATTAACAATTGCGTTGAGTAAAGACCTAGAATGCACTATAGTGTATGTTAGATGTGATAGTGTGTATGACGGCTATCATGAAACACATCTAATAGTCATTGTGTATTCTGAATTAGTTCCTAGTCGATTGGGCCGTCAAAATGAGGATAAGGCCGCCCGAGCTTGAGACTAGTATCTGCGATGCGAAGTACCATGTTTCATTGGTAGGGAACATTGTGATGTTCTGAGCATGCAGATAGATAGTGACCTGGTGATCTATCGAACTACCCTCGTTCGGAGTTTTCAAGTAGTTACCATTTGTCGAGTGTTGTGTATTCTGAATTAGTTCCTAGTCGATTGGGCCGTCAAAATGAGGATAAGGCCGCCCGAGCTTGAGACTAGTATCTGCGATGCGAAGTACCATGTTTCATTGGTAGGGAACATTGTGATGTTCTGAGCATGCAGATAGATAGTGACCTGGTGATCTATCGAACTACCCTCGTTCGGAGTTTTCAAGTAGTTACCATTTGTCGAGTGGAAAAGTCCGAGGTCTTGGTTGTACTGATTAGTCCTCACGACTCGAAACGACATTGAAACTCTACATGATAGGCGTCTCACTTTGACCCGTTTGCCGACTCACTTGGGGTAATTAGGCGGCGGGATTGGGTGAGACCCCGATGCATGTAGGAGTCGATGCATCGTTGTCGAGGATTCACCGCTCGTAGACATGCATGGATATCCTATGCTACCTGAGGGGATAATAGTGTATAAATCTCTGGTCAGAGTACTAGAAGTGTTTTAGGTAAATGGGTTTACCTAGTTACACTCGCGATATCACTATTCGATCTCCAAGATGTATGCATAGCTATCGGATCTATAGCGACTCTCGATTTACCAATGGTCGTTGATCTGATCGGGATATATGGATTGAAAGGACCGTACTGTACGCTAACCACGACCAACTGGTTCTTGCAAGCACTATCAGTGATACCTAGGGGGTCATGGGGCGATGTTTCTAGACGCTCTTACCATGATCCGATGGGCAAGTCTGGAATTGTGATTCCGGAGCCACAATGGTTGTGGTCCCACGGCTAGCTGTATCCCTGAACCATTGAGGGTCACACAAGTACTGGATTCGAGATTCCCACACGGATACTGAGCTCAATGTGTTGAGCATAGGAGGAGGATTTTAGGGAGTGCGACTTCCTGAAAGTCAACAGGGGTCAAATCGTGATTTCCCGCTGTTGAGGGGCAAAACGGTCATTTTGCATATTTAGGGTTAGATGATCTGAAAAATTGTTTTTCATATCATAATATTCATTTTTGGAAACTGAGTCGATCGGTCCGATCGGATCGGCGATCGGAGTTACGATGAAGTCACAGCGATGGATATCGTCATTTGGATCCGGGCCCGTTGGGCCGGTCCAAGTCCATTGCTAGTCTATTTAGTTAGACTTAAGGGCTTTATTGTAACTATTAGATGATCTGAAAAATTGTTTTTCATATCATAATATTCATTTTTGGAAACTGAGTCGATCGGTCCGATCGGATCGGCGATCGGAGTTACGATGAAGTCACAGCGATGGATATCGTCATTTGGATCCGGGCCCGTTGGGCCGGTCCAAGTCCATTGCTAGTCTATTTAGTTAGACTTAAGGGCTTTATTGTAACTAAGTAATTCAGATTACACACACCCTAACCCTACACTAAACTCTCGGCCGCCTCTCCCTCTTCTCCCACACATGGCCGCCGCCGCCGCCGCATCTCCCGCCGTCAGCCGCCGCCTGCCGCCGGTGATTGGAATTGCTCCGATAAATTTTTCGAGGTGAATCCGACCGTGCTGATCTCGTCAGGCCTTCTAGTGCAGGCTGACGAAGGAGTCTCCCTTCTGGTAGTCGACCTGATTGACGAATCTACAGCCGCCTACCGTGAAGAGCCGGTCTTCTTGTAATTCCGGTTGGAGCCAGGCGCAAGTCGCCAGCAAGGTAATCTACTAATCATCCTATGAATGGTTCGGAGTTTGCAGTAGTTTTGAATTTTATTGAACGTTTCCCGGCCAAATTTTATTCTTCCGCTGCCTCGCCGGGAGACGGGATCCGGATCTGCCACGGTTCCCCAACATGCTATTCATAGAAAGAATTCAGATCAAACTAAGATTCAGATAATGAGAGAGAAAAAGGGATTATTCGTAAAGGAGAAATATTGTGAAGCTTATATATTCAAAACAGCTTAGAGCAGATTTCAGCTTAGAGATTAACAGATTTCAGATCACAGCTTCAGATCTTATCAACTATTGGTCCAGATGATTCAACGATCAAGATTAAATCAGATAAAGCCTGTAAGACAATTTTGATTGAAGAGAGACAAGATCAGAGCTATTTGGTGTATATCGTACAGAACACAGAGTTGGTTCAGTCGATGCTTACCTATTTTGGAATAAAGTTTGCTAAAGCTCTGACAACAACAGACAAACCTGAAATCAGCATTAATGGTGCAATTAATGCTCAGTACGATAAAGATATTCAAATGCCGTTTGTGTCTACTGGCTCATTAAATTACCATTGAAGATCGATGTTATAAATAGCTCAAGTGATTCAAGCGGAGAAGCTCTCGATCACTCTGATTACTCTCGCTCCATCATACGATTTCCAAGTTCATTCAATATCCCAGCTCTCTCAATCTCGAAGAATAGCCGTTCAGCTCTTAAACAAAAATTTATCTTCGAGATTTCTTCTGGTTTACCTTAGCCAAATATTCTTATTGTTCAAAAACCAGAAGAGTTAAAAACTCTGTGTGTGTTGTATTTGTTGATACATTCGAATCAGAGTCTGTAAAGAACTTGCTAAGTAAAGCAGTTCTAAAACACAATTGTTTGTAATCAGTAGAGGATTATGCATATATTTGGGTGCTAGGAGTTCACATTAAGTGAGGCTTAAATGAGTGGGTGTTTGTAGAAGTTGTAACCATCAAATCTTCTAGTGGAACATTCCTGAAAAGGAAGAAGGGGAGACGTAGGATATGTTAGAGTAGGTGCCCAACTAGCCAACTTGTGGCCTGTGGGTTCTTGTAGACTCTATGTAAACGATCTTTATTTATGAAATTCACATTCTTTTATGGCATTCTTTATCTTCATTATTATGATTACAATTGCTGGATAAAGACCTAGAACGCACTCTAGTGTGTGTTAGATGTGATAGTGGATGTGATGGCTATCATGAAACATGTCTAATAGTCACTGTGTATCTAAACATGTTCCTAGTCGATTGGGACGTCCAAAAGAGGATAAGGGCCGCTCTAGATTGAGACTAGAATCTGTGATGTAAAGTATCATGTTTCATTGGTATGGAACATAGTGAAGTTCTGATCATGCAGATGGATAGTGACCTGGTGATCTATCGAACTACCATCATTCGGACTTTCCAAGTGGTTATCATTTGTCGAGTGGATTAAGTCCGAGGTCTTGGTCGTACAGATTAATCCTTATTACTGGAATGTCATTGAGAATCTACATGATAGGTGTCACTACTTTGACCCGTTTCCCAACTCAGATGGGGTCATCAGGTGGCGGGATTGGGAAAGGTAGTGATGCATGTAGGAGCCAATGCTTCGTTGTCGAGGATTCACCGCTCGCCCTTGTGCATGGATATCCTATGATATCCGAGGAGATAATAGTGTGACAAATCTCTGGCCAGAGTATTAGATGTGTTTTAGGTAAATGGGTTTACCTAGTAACACATGCTATGTCACTGTTTGATCTCCGAGATGTATGTATGGTTTTTGGATCTTTAGAGACTCTCGATTTACCAATGGTCGTTGATGTGATCGGGATATTTGAGTTGAAAGGATCGTACTATACGCTAAACATGACCGCCTGGTTCTTTCAGGCACTATCAGTGATACCTAGGGATCTTAAAAGAGAGAGAAAGAAAAACAACAAAAGCTATTCAGCAAACTCCTCCCCTCTCGCTTCTTCCCTTCGCCGCCGCCGACGTCGCCCGTCGCCGATGTCATCGGAATTTGTTCCAACCATCTCAGCGAGGAGATTCCATCCATGAAATTTCGTCAGTTTTCTAGTGCAAACCGCCGAAGGAGTTGAGATTCTGGTCGTGGACCGGATTAGGCGTCGCTCGGGCCGTTCAACCATTGAAGTGCCAATTCCCTCATGTAATTGGTCGGAGCCAGGCGCCTAGACGCCATCAAGGTACCTTCTGAACATTCTATGAATGTTTGATTATTGTATAGGTGTATTGACCGTTCTCGGGCTCCAAAAATTTTAAATTCTTCCGCTGTGCCCCGGGAGTGGGATCCGGATCCGCCGCTGCGCCAACAGTGGTATCAGAGCTTTGGTTCGGATATGTCAATACACCATTCTGCCTGAATTGCATCAAAAATCTGGTTTTTCAAAAAAAAATATTTCACTCCACCAACCACCGTGCCACCGCCGCGTGCGCCACCGCCTGCCACCGCGCACGCCTGCCGCGAGCACATCGTGGCATGTATCACGAGGCCTGTGCGTGCATCGCATGTGCACGTTTAGGCGGGTGTTGCGCGCCTGTAGCGCCCGCTGTCGATACCCGTGAGTGCATGTTCCGCACGCTCGTGCGTGCGCCCGCCGCCTCTCCTGCGCTAGCTGGTCGCACAGCTGGCCGCCCCCATGTGCGTGCACGTCGCGCTTGCTGCACGCGTGCGGGCGGTGGGGCACCGCCTATACGGCGGTGCCGGGGCGGAGATGCGGTTGTGGAATTTGAATCCTAGGGTTTTCCGGGCCTGTCACGGGCGGGGCGGCCCGAGGGGCTTTTGGGCCGATACTTGTTATTGGGCTTTTTGGTTGGACCAAATTAAATTTTTGAAAAATTTTGAGATATTGGGCCTAAAATTGTTTTAAGGTCTAAATTGATGCAATGAAAATGACAAAAGAAGATTTTATTTATAAAATATGATTTATATTTAAAATATGATTTTGTTGGATAAAATCAAATTTGAATTGATTATTTTATTGGATTAATAAGGTTTGGGATGATCGAGAGTCATGCCCAATGTGTTAGGTGCATGCTAGGTTTTAAATTTCTTGGTTGTAATATTGTTGAAATTATATCAAAGTGGGCCTGGTTTATGGCCCGTTTCCACCACTTTAAAATGTATTCCTATTTGTCATGAATATTTAAATGTAAATATTAGATTTAGTGGGAGGATAATTTTGAAGATGGTGGAGATGGTGATCAAAGATATTGAAGACCGAAGACTTGTAAAACTGGAAGCTTATATAATAGGATTGCATTTGCATACTGTATATCACCTAGGATTGGACCTAGATCGTGCTTGGCAACCACGGATCGCATAGCTCTCGCTTATCGATCATCCCAATTATATATGTGATATATGTTTGTTGAATCCGTAATTTTTTAAATTTGATTTAAAATTATTGAGACCAAATTTCGAAAAATCCCTCATGTTATATTTGATTTAAAATTTATATCAAGATTAAAAGTTTCATGATTAAATTGAAGGAATTTAGTTATTGATAATTATGAGGAAATGTGACAAAACGTTATCTAAGAGTCCTTTATAGACTTGCTTAAAAATTTTAGTTTATTGATAATTATGAGGAAATGTGACAAAACGTTATCTAAGAGTCCTTTATAGACTTGCTTAAAAATTACTTGTACCGGCTAAGTCTCCCTGAGGGGCGTTGCTTTTTCTAAGGAGGTTGGTTTTTAAGTGGGCCTTAGCCCCTCCAACCACCTGGAAGCACTCTTAGAGAATGTTAGTCCATGACTTCTAAATTGATCATAAAGTAAAAGTTTATTCGATAATATCATGAAGCTAAGGGAATTTAAATATTGTTTAAAATTTACTACATTCCATCAACAATGGGTGTACGTCGATGCCACCCGCATACATAGCCCGGCTCATATTATTGGGGGGTTCTGTGTGTCGGAAATTTGTACACGTCATTGACACTTGCTGTGAGTTGGATGGAACTCACATGATGTTGGCTCATATTATTGGGAACGTTATGGCGACCGTCCATTACAACTCAACATTGATGGGTCATCTTGACACGTGAAAGTAATCGGCGTCATATTATTGGGCCGTTACTAGACGTGAGATAAATACATGGAGGTTGCACCTGTTGCAATTGGGCTCTAACTTTTGAGGATCATGTTTGGCTGATATTATTTGGGACCATGATTCCTTGATTGGAATCTGTGTACCCACTAAGAAAACTTGCTTTCTCGATTTTATTAGAGGGTGGTGAAATCTTTGAAATAGTGGGAGGGTGATTCATAAAACTAAATGACCATGTTTTATGTCTTAACGTTTTTCATTAATAGTCTGTAATGCATGTCTGCTTTTCTTTTCAGTATAAACTGCTTTCATTATGTCTTCGATCAAAAATCCACTTGCTGCTATACTGGATAGCAACAAGTTCACTGGCTTAAACCACTAAGATTGGCTTCGAAACCTCAAGATTGTCTTGGCTTCAGAGAAACTTCTCTACGCGCTAGAGAAGAGCCCTCCAACGGAATCCCCTACCAATGCCAGTCCTAAGGAGCTAGCAAAGCTGGATAAATGATGTGATGATGAGCTTAAGGCACGGTGCTATATGATAGATGAAGTGGAACAATTCTTTAATTCCTTCAGCCTCAAGAAATTGGCCGTTCTAAAGATAAAAGACTTTTATGCCAAAGAAGAAAAAGTTCTTTAATTCTTTTATGTCATCACAATCATCAAATTGGAAGCAGACGAGAGCTACAGTGCAACCAGTCGATGGTACTTAAAGTTAGCGATAGCAAAACGATGTCGTTTGGATAAATGGATACGACAGCGTTTTGCCTTCGCGCTAAGATTCAGCAGATGGTTTGTGCGATGGTAATAACCAGCAGGTAGCTATAGTAGTTTGTTCATTCAGAAGAGAGCTACAGTGTTATAATTAACCAGTCGAGGATGCATAGCAAACGATGTCGTTTGGATAAGTTAAAACGACAGCGTTTTAACTAACCAGTCGTTGGGTAATCCAGACGCAAGCTACAGTGATCCAGTCGCAAGCATTTCACGACCAACGTCTGGACAACCAGCTGCAAGCATATCTTCACCAGCTGGTCAACCAGTCGCTAGCACATCTAGTCCACCAGCTGATGTACCTGTCGCAAGCTACAGTGTACCCAGTCGCAGGCTACAGTGTTTTGCATATCCAGTCGACAAAGAATCCAGACGCAAAGAAGCTAAAGGAAATAACCAGACGCAGTAGTTGAAGATACAACCAGTAGCGAAGCAGTTGACGAATTATATTATGAAGATTCACTAAAGCTAGGATGTACAACTGCTGCCTAGTTCAAATGTTGAAGACGACAAAAAGCCTGCAAAAGAAAGGACACAAGGACAACTCATTGTCGGTACTTTACAGAACATCTTTCAACGGGAAGAACTTGTGTCCAACGAATTGAATTTGAACAGAGGCTATTTAAGGGAGAAGATTTGAAGGAAGTTATTCATTCGAGAGTTGTGCTTACACTGTAAATCTCACACACACAGAGATTCATTCACATTTATTGTATAGTGAATGAATCTCAAACCCAATACAAATCAGATCCCGTCCAAGCACGACGACGTTAAACTCTGTGTTTGTAGCCTTTCTCACATAAGCGTTAAACAAGTGATTGAGTGAACAGCCGAGGGCTGGTAGAGTCTAGTAGTTCTCGCAGCTGCTGGTTGCCGGATCGGGTCTGTACACGATGTATAGATCAAATCTTCTAGTGGAACCTTCCAAGGAGGAAGAAGGGGAGATGTAGGACATTGAAGTCCGAACTTCCATAAACAAATGAGCTGTGTATTGTATTTCTTTAAGCTTTCCGCATACGCAATTATTTTAGCACGCACGCATCAGTTTGCACACACAGTAAGTCGAACAGATTTCTATTTACAGAAATCTGCTTGCAACGCGTTTTAAAATTTAGGATTCAGCTCTGGTGTTTTCCGCATGTTTTATTACATACCAGATCTGTCTCTGGTGATCTGTTTTTAATGTTCAAGAACCAGAGGTATTGCACCTCATTATAGCAGCGCAAAATTTTTATTTTTGACAGTAGCGCTTGCTATCATTAAATTTCCTAATTTTCGGACCTAACAACATGTGTCAGTTATCACAGAAGGGCCGATGAAAATTATGAAGCCAAACTTGGCATTGCTATATCCAATGGCGAGCCTCAGTATCTGTAGAAGAGCAGACATGAGTACACCAACGAAGACAAAAAGAAAGCGAATCTGGAAAATGTGGCCAGGGACATTCTCTACAATACACTGGACAAAAACTTGTTCAGCAAGATAAAAACATGTGCCACAGCAAAAGATAATTGGGAAAAGCTGACACAAATATGTGAAGGAAACGATTAGACTAAAGAGAACAAGCTGACTGTCGCTCAGCAGAAATATGAATCTATGAAGGTGAAAGATGGAGAAACAATGACGGAGTTTGATGAGTGATTCAGCATCGTGGTGATTGAGTTGACTAGCTCTGGAAAAGAGTATAGCAACAGTGAGTTGGCTTTGAAGGTGATGAGAGTGTTGCCCATGGAATGGGACGTTAAGACGATGGCCATGCGGGAGTCCAAGGATCTCAATAAGCTGGAGCTTCACGATCTATTTGTAAACCTTAAAGCTTATGAGTTCGAGTTGGAAACAAGAGCAGAAGCTGGACCGTCAACCTCCCATCCGGCCAAAACGCTAGCAGCTACAACATCTGAACAGCGCTCTCCAAGCACTAACAAGACAGCTGATCAACTCAGCAATGACGCCATGTCCCTCTTCATTAAGAAGGTTTGGAAATAATTGATAAGATCCTACAACCCTTCTACTCCTTATAATAATGTCCATAAAAATGATAAAGTTACAACTGATATGAACTGTTTTAATTTTGGACACAGGGCACTTTGCAGCTGATTGCAATAGGCCAAATAAGGAGGATAGATACAAAAGAGATGAAAAGAAGGAGGATCGATACAGAAGGGATGAGAAGACAGATGAAAGATCCAAGGATAGATCCAAGGATAGGAGGATGAGGACAAGATTTGACAAGAATCCCAACAGAAAGTATGATAGAAAAGTACTGGTTGCAGAAGAAAGCACCAAAAGCTGGGCGGACTCAGATTCTGATTCCACATCAAGCAGTTCTTCTTCAAGCTCCCAACAGAAAGTATGATAGAAAAGTACTGGTTGCAGAAGAAAGCACCAAAAGCTGGGCGGACTCAGATTCTGATTCCACATCAAGCAGTTCTTCTTCAAGCGATAGTGAACAGGAGGAAGTTCACTGTCACATGGATGATCAAACTTTAGATGACGAGGTATTTGACTTTCCATTATTGAATTTACACGAGAAGACCTTGTCAGTGCACTTAATGATATTGTCAAAGAGTACAGGAAGCTTTCTCACACATTCGAGGAATTTAAAGCTGAAAACGCTGATTTGAATAGTTCAGTAGAACCAAGTACTGTTGAACTTGGTGAAGCTGACAGTTTACAAATCGAGTTGAATAAGATGAAGGCTAAGAATGGATTGTTGAGATCAAAGTCCTGTGAGCTCGAGTCTGAAATTGAAAAATTAAATTCGATAATGAGCTCCTGGACCCAGTCTTGTATCTCTCTAGACAAGCTGTGTGAGATTCAGAATCCAGGGAATGATATAACTGGCTTAGGTTTCAATACTGGTGAAAGAAGCTCTGGAGAGACTCGTACTCAATCAAATAGCACATGAAAAGTTCAAAAAGATGAGCTTTGTCAAAGCTAGTGTGATACACGATCCATGTGAGTCGGTAAGGTATGATGACCAGATCTCGGAGCCATTGAATAAGAATGGAAAAGCTAGTATTGGCTATGACAGACCAGAGAGTTCTAAGTCTGGTTGGCTAAAGAACAGACTTGAAAAGGAAAAGGCAAAAGCTGGATCCAAGTCATTTGTTCAGAACCAACAAAGACGTGGCTCTAAGAAGGTTAAGTCTGAATGGAAAAAGGTTAGGCCTCGTAGAGATCTGAATGGTCAAAATACCAAACCAAAGCTCAACAGATCTCACAGTACTTATGCACAGACCCTTTTGGACTATCATACTGGGAAATCTGTCAAAGTAATTCAAGTATGGGTCCCGAAAGGGGTAATCCTATCTGGACCAAGTAAAATTGGGTACCAAAATCTGTTTTTATGATTGCAGGACAACAGGTACAAAGTTGCTGATGAATCAACTATATGGTGTCAGGCCTCGTGTGTTAGAGTAGATGCCCAACTAGCCAACTTGTGGCGTGTGGGTTTTATTGACTCTTGTACAAACGATCTTTATATATGATATTCGCATTCTTTTATATGGCATTCTTTACTTTCATTATGTGTGTAATGATTTACAATTGTGTTGAGTAAAGACCTAGAATACACTAAAGCGTATGTTAGATGTGATAGTGGGTATGACGGCTATCATGAAACACATCTAATAGTCGACTAGCCAACTTGTGGCGTGTGGGTTTTATTGACTCTTGTACAAACGATCTTTATATATGATATTCGCATTCTTTTATATGGCATTCTTTACTTTCATTATGTGTGTAATGATTTACAATTGTGTTGAGTAAAGACCTAGATTACACTAAAGCGTATGTTAGATGTGATAGTGGGTATGACGGCTATCATGAAACACATCTAATAGTCGCTGTGTATTCTGAACATGTTCCTAGTCGATGGGGCCGTCAAAACGAGGATAAGGCCGCCCGAGTTCGAGACTAGTATCTGCGATGCGAAGTACCATGTTTCATTGGTAGGGAACATTGTGATGTTCTGAGCA
>KQ986841.1:91298-105525 GCA_001598015.1 Dorcoceras hygrometricum
TTGAGATGTATTTATATAGAGGTGTTGATCGACACTTAGAATAATTAAGAGCCAGATATTTCTTATCTTCTTTCTCAAACCCTCGTCGAGCTACTGTTCACCGAGGTTTTCTTCCCTAGATTTCCGTCGTTCTACGTCGAAGATTTGAGTGTTTTCGGTGGCGCTGGGTTCCTTGGGAACTTCTCTTTCGATTGCTACCCATTTGAAGCTACAGAACGACCTTGGAGAAGATCGTGAAAGCTGCTGGTTTCTGGTCGTGAGTGCTGTCGTGCCCTGTTTGAATTTGTGAGGTAGAATTTGTGAATTCAAGGTACGATTGAGCAGCTCTTAGCAGCCTTGAGCGTGAACATGTCTATATTTCCATGTTGTGAAATCTGTGAATTTGCTGCTATGTGTTACGTGGAACAGTTATATGAATTGCTTGAGATATATATTCTGTTTTCACGTATTATGAATTGTATGCATTATGCATTGATTTAGAATGGCATTCATGCATACATATTGAGCCTGAATTGACAGATTTGATTTGATAACCTGATTGGGTGCCACGTTGTGACTGGCCGACTGTTAAGTCGTGCCCGAAAAGTCCAATGCTATCGTCGGAGTGGTGACTACCGGATTCGAGTGTCTACCACCGAGCTGTGATGGGCTGACGGGCCCCGATGATCACGGACCGATGATTTCCACCGGCTGATTGGCTGTGAGTGGTATAGAGGCCGATTTGAGTTGCCAGTTGATAGACTGGTCTAGCTATCCGATTTCTTGATAGCCCTCATGCATTCATAGCATTGATTATAGCATGTTGCATGTTTATCTGCTTTGATAGCTCTTCGTACTGAGGCTTGACCTCGTACTTGTTTTTCCTGCTTTTGTTGTCTGGGTCTGCGTACCCATTTGCAGGAGTTTCAGGTAGCCTAGCTGGGCAGAGTGGAAGTTCAGCTGGTCGATCCCCGCATCCCTGAGTCCCAGTTTATTTATATTATGTATTGAACCGGGGGATGCCCCGTGTTTTATTGTATTTGGGGATCTGTTTGTCGAATTGAGTTATGTGGTTACTTGTGGTATTGAGTTTGAGCTAATTTCTATTTTGATTATCGAATATTTTGAATGAAGGATTTGAAGTTCAGGCCATTGTATTTCGAAAAATTTTTAAGCCCTGATTTTAAGCTTCCGTGAAATGCGCTTTTTATGTGTTAATTGTTAGTAATTAGCACGGGGCCTGACAGGGGTGCACGGACATTCCGCACGCTCGTGCGTGCGCCCGACGCCACTCCTACGTGAGTTGGTCGTGCAGGTGGCCGCCCACTGTGCAAGCACGTCGCGCACAGGGATGCGCACAACGTGCAGCACGCGTGCGTGCGACGGAGCTGGGGCAGAGATGCGGCGGCGGACTTTGAATCCTAGGGTTTTTCCTGGCCTGTCCCGGGTGGCCCGAGAGGTTTTGAAAAAATTTTGAGATATTGGATCTAAAATGTGTTAAGCCCAAACTTGATGAAATTAAAATGACAAAATAAGATTTTATTTATAAAATATGATTTTATATTTAAAATATGATTTTGTTGGATAAAATCAAATTTGATTTGATTAATTTATTTATATCAAGTTAATTGGATTAATTGAATAGATAATTTTTGGGATGATCGAGAGCCATACCTAATGTGTTAGGTGTATGCTACGTTTTACATTTATTTGTTGTAATATTTTTGAAATCATATCAAAGTGGGCCTGGTTTATGGCTCATTCTCACCCCTTTAAAATGTATCCCTATTTGTCATGGATATTTAAATATAAATATTATACTTAGTGGGAGGATAATTTTGAAGATGATGGAGATGATGATCAAAGATATTGAAGACTCATGACATTTAAAACTGAAAGCTTATGTAACAGGATTGCAGTTTCATACTGCATATCACCTAGGATATCGCATAGCTCTCGGTTATTGATCATCCCAATTGTATATATGATATATATATGTTGAATCCGTAATTTTAAATTTGATTTATAATTATTGAGACCAAATTTCAAAATTAAAATCCCTCATTTTAAAATTGATTTAAAATTTATATCAAAATTAAAAGTTTCATGATTAACTTGCAGGAACTTAGTTTATTGATAATGATGAGAAAATGTGACAAAACGTTATCTAAGGGAGTCCTTTATAGACTAGCTTAAAAATGACTTGTACTGGCTAAGTCTCCCTAAAGGTCGTTGCTTTGTCTAAGGAGGTTGGTTTTTAAGTGGGCCTCAGCCCTCCAACCACCTGGAAGCACTCTTAGAGAATGTTAGTCCATGACTTCTAAATTGATCATAAAATAAAAGTTTATTCGATAAGATCATGAGATAAGGGAATTTAAATATTGTTTAAAATTTCCTACCTTCCATCAACAATTGGTGTACGTCGATGCTACCCGCATACATAGCCCGACTCATATTATTGGGGGGTTCTGTGTGTCGGAAAGTTGTACACGTCATTGACACTTGCTGTGAGTTGGTTGGAACTCCCTTTAACATTGACTCATATTATTGGGGACATTAAGGGGACCGTCCATCACGACTCAATATTGATGGGTCATCTTGACACGTGATCGTACTCGGCGCCATATTATTGGGCCCTTACTGGACGTGAGGTAAATACATGGAGGTTGCACCTGTTGCAATTGGGCTATACCTTTTGAGGGTCATGGTTGGCTGATATTATTCAGGACCATGATTTTTTAATTGGAATCGGTGTACGCACTAAGAAAACTTGCTTTCTCGATTTCATGAGAAAGTGGTGAAATCGTTAAATAGTGGGAGGGTAATTCAAAAAACTAAATGACCATGTTTTATGTCTTAGCATTTTTCATTAATATTCTGTAATGCATGTCTGTTTTTATTTTAAGTATAAACTGCTTTCATTATGTCTTCGATCAAAAATTCACTTGCTGCTATACTGGATAGCAACAAGTTCACTGGCTTAAACTACCAAGATTGGCTTCGAAATCTCAAGATTGTCTTGACTTCAGAGAAACTTCTCTACACGCTAGAGAAGAGCCCTCCGAAGGAAGCCCCTGCCAATGCCAGTCCTGAGGAGCTGGCAAAATTGGAAAATTGGTGGGATGATGAGCTTAAGGCACGATGCTATATGATAGCATCTATGTCCAACGAATTTCAACGGCAGTTTGAGAAGACGCAGTATGCTGCTGGCATACACCTTCATATCAAAGAGTTGTATGGGGAGAACTCTCGGACTGAGAGGTTCAATACTTTCAAGGAGCTCATGACGAGTCGCATGCGCGAGGGGACTTCGGTCCACGAGCATGGGGTCCGTATGATTGGGCTCATTGAGAAGCTAGTGAGCCTTGATATCACGCTTCCACATGAGCTGTCTGTGGATCTGCTTCTCCTCTCCCTCCCTGCTGCGTTCGACCCCTTTGTGGTCAACTTCAACATGAACAAACTGGAAGCCACCCATGAAGAGGTGGTAAACATGCGTGTCATGTTCGAGGGGACCATAAAGAAGTACAAGCCAGTCCTCCTTTTGGGCTCTTCTTCCTCTGCGAATAAGGGGCCCAAACGTAACGGTAAGAAGCGTTCTACCCCTGCGAAGGAGGGAAATCCAGCCAAGAAGCCCAAGGCAAGGGCTTCAAATCCGAACAAATCTGAAGATGTTTGCCACCACTGCCAAAAGCCTGGGCACTGGAGGAGGAACTGTAAGGATTACCTCGAGCAGTTTTCGAACTGCAAAAGGTATTAGGGGACCATAAAGAAGTACAAGCCAGTCCTCCTTTTGGGCTCTTCTTCCTCTGCGAATAAGGGGCCCAAACGTAACGGTAAGAAGCGTTCTACCCCTGCGAAGGAGGGAAATCCAGCCAAGAAGCCCAAGGCAAGGGCTTCAAATCCGAACAAATCTGAAGATGTTTGCCACCACTGCCAAAAGCCTGGGCACTGGAGGAGGAACTGTAAGGATTACCTCGAGCAGTTTTCGAACTGCAAAAGGTATGTTATACATTGAAAAAAATATGTCTCTTAACTCAACTTCTTGGGTACTTGATACCGGATGTGGATCTCATATCTGCAATGATTTGTGGGTAATGACAAGAAGTCGACGTCTTAGGGAGGGTGAGACCAACTTGAGGCTTGGAAACGGAGAAAGGGTTGCGGCCGAAGCTATTGGAGATGTTTGTTTATTTCTTTCTTCGAATTTTAAGTTGATGAAAAACTTTTTTTTTGTTCCCAAACTAATAAGAAACATTATTTCCATTTTTATGATCGATAGTAATGGATATTCTTGTGATTTTGCTAATTCTATTTGCAATATTTACAAGAATGAATGTTTAATTGGGATTCGGGAACACGAAAATGATCTGTACAACTTAAAATTGAGAGAAGTTCCAAGTCACGATATGGAAACACATACAACAACAATAAAAAGGAAAAATGATAGTATGAATCCAGCACAACTTTGGCATGCTAGGCTAGGTCATATTTCCTTAAATAGGATGAACAAGTTGATTAGAAGCGACATGTTTAATATGTCGGATATTAACTCCTTACCAACTTGTGAATCCTGTCTCAAAGGAAAAATGACAAAATTGCCTTCACGGGCAACCCTGAACGTGCTCAAGGTCTATTGGATTTGATCCGTACTGATGTATGTTGCCCACTTAGCATTGGTACTAAGTCCTGTCACACATACTTCATCACCTTTACCAATGATCACTCTAGGTATGGGTACTTGTACTTAATGAAGCACAAGTCTGAATCTTTTGAAAAGTTCAAAGAATTCAATGCTGAAGTAGAAAATCAATTGGGAAGGAGTATTAAAACACTTCGATCCGATCAAGGTGGAGAATATTTGAGTGCCGAATTTCAAGACTATCTTAAAGAGAATGAGATTCTCTCAATGTGGACCCATCCGACCACACCACAACTAAATGGTGTAGCGGAGTGTCGTAATCGAACCTTGATGGACATGGTTCGTTCTATGTTGAGCTTCACTGAACTTCCTACCTTGTTTTGGGGCTATGCGCTTGAAACAGCGGTAATGTTGTTGAACAATGTCCACACAAAGACAGTGGACAAAACTCCATATGAGATATGGATGGGCAAGCCACCAAAGTACTCGTACTTGAGGACTTGGGGATGTCCTGCTTACGTGAAGCAGACAGTGGGAGATAAGCTGGATAACAGATCCATCTTATGCTACTTCATTGGGTATACAAAGAATTCTATTGAATACTGTTTCTACTATCCCAATGAAACAAAAGTGTTTGTTTCTAGAAATGCCACCTTTCTGGAAAAGGAATTTATACTTGATAGAAAAGGCAAGATAGTAGAACTCGAAGAGGTTCTAGAACCAACTGAGGTACTGTGGGGATCTCTTCCCACAATTACTCATCTAAACTTATGGGGCGATTAATTAAACCAGACGAACTTAAACAATGGGATCTGTTTTTTTTTTTCCAAATCTATATTTTTCCCCATTTCCCTCGCTGAAATCTGAACATGCTTACTTTAAATCTGTTTCTCAAAAGCTGTTCATTTATAAAACAGAGTCTACACTGTCTATTCCTCGAAAGCTGTTTATTTATAGGACAAAGCACAACTGTATAAAAGTTACAAGTCTCTACGTTCAGTGTTACAAGATCTATCCAGCGTAGATACAAAGCAAATACATCAAAGACTAACACTATTTGTTCGAAATCTAAACTACCAACAGATCTCTAGTTCTTCTTGTCTGTCGCCCCTCTTCTAGGTAGTAAGCTCTCACTACCCCTGTCCAGTCAATTCAGCTCTTTCCCCCTGTTGTCATGCACACATACAAAACAAGACAAGATGGATAAACTCTGGTGAGAAACAATCTCAGTATAATCAACATATACATGAAATAACATAAAACAGTTTATATCAAAACCAACATATCAATTCAAAATGAAATAAACATATCGTGTCTCTCAAACTAAGAATTGATTCCATCTCAAATCGATGCCATCAAGATTCATATCCGACTCTTGACATGGATATCCATCTAACGAAATCACTCTGACTTCAAAAATAAGGTCACCTCAGACCTTGGCATAAGAATCAATTCATTCTCTTCGTATCATATAATATTATATTAAAACAAAGATCCAATACCTGTGATGGATCGACACACATAACTTCCAATTCTAAATCAAGAACAACAGTTATAAAGTATGTGATTTGGCGGGATAACTCAAGAATTATCATTCTCGAGTATTCAAGTCCCTGACTCTCATGTCAAACTATACCTTGTTTATATCTATTTTTTGACTGCTCCAATTTTCAAAGTGAAGGCCCTGTTGTAAGGATTCCAGAGCAATTTACGGAATCGAATTCTGATTTCTAGAGCAAAAGTTACAAGGATTTGAATTCAATCTAATTTATAGGAGAAGGTCTCTGTTTTTCTGCAGAATTTCCAATGCAATTGGTATGACTTCCACGTGTCATACTGAGTATTCACATACCAAAATAGGATATTCACACACCGCTTGAAACCAGATTCCTGCATCAATCCATAGCGCCAACCAGATTCTTCAACCAGCGCTTACAACCCATCCGCCGCTGTTCTAAATAAGCAGACGTTATAGGAGAAGTCTTACAACTGATACCAGCTTTTACTTTCAACGGAATCAGCAGCAACCATCAGATGTTGTATTTCTCCTTATAAATTAAAACGACTCCGTAGTGTACCAACAACTGGTACCAGATCTCTACTGAAACAACCAGCAACTGTCATACTAAAATAACTCAAACGACGTCGCATCAAGGTTCCCGCTACAAAAGTCAAAACGAAGTCACGTTGTTCCCATGACAGAATCATATCTCTCACAAACTCAACCATTGATTTGCGCTTCAATCATCGGCAGTCAATACCGAAAGGTTGACCAACACGTGTCGCCTTCTCGATAATCCTTGCGCCCGTGCAACTGCTGTCAACAGATTTCTCTTTAAGCGCTACTGTCAAATAACGAAACGACGATGCACCACTAACATCAGCGATCACACCTCTACAGTACCGTTGACTTGCGTTGACATCTGAATTGTGCTACACCAGATTTCTAGCATTAGCGCTACTACTGATTTTCTTGAAACGACAGCGTTTCATCATATGTTCGCGGCAATTCGCTCAACGCACCAGATTTCACCAAAACAGCAGCGTTTCACTTCCAACTGCTAGGGAATCAGATCTCTACCGAAATTCCACCAATTCACCTTAAAATCTCAATCATATTTCACCCAAAAGAATTACAACTCGAAGCATAACATTTCTAGGAGAAATCCAAAAATCATCAACCAGACTTCACCAAACTCTAAAGTCTGGAATTTCGAAATCATCAAATCTCTAAACAATTATTCCGAGCCTTACAAGTACAAAGTGAATCTCTCGCACCTCAAGGGCCAATCCTTGATATGGACACACCTAGGAGATCTCAAAGGGTTCATAGGGCTCCTGTTAGATATGGTTTCCTCCTTGAAGATGTTCAAAGTGATCAAACTGTTGGATGTGATCCAAGAACCTTCAAGGAGGCAATTTCTGATGCTGATTCTAATTTGTGGCTTGAAGCAATGCAATCTGAGATTGACTCAATGCATACGAACCAAGTCCGGACTCTCGTGAATCCTTCCGAAGGAATAGTTCCTATTGGGTGTAAATGGATGTACAAGAGAAAACTTGGGCCTGATGGTAAGGTACTTACCTACAAGGCGCGACTGGTCGCAAAAGGTTACACTCAAAGGCAAGGTGTTGACTATGATGAAACCTTTTCACCAGTCGCAATGTTTAAGTCAATTAGAATCCTACTAGCCATAGCCGCATGTACGACTATGAGATATGGCAAATGGATGTGAAAACTGCGTTCCTTAATGGAAACATTAAGGAAGAGATCTATATGACATAGCTTGAGGGTTTCACATCTGTAGGAAGTGAGCATAAGTGTGCAAACTTCAGAGATCGATCTACGGTCTCAAGCAAGCATCGAGAAGTTGGAACCTGAGCTTTGATGAAATAATTAAAGAATTTGGTTTCAACAAGAATCCCGAGGAGCCATGTGTGTATAAGAAGGTAGCTAAAAATGCTGTGACATTCCTTGTACTTTATGTTAATGACATTCTACTCATTGGGAATGATGTAGGAATGCTGCAGTCAACTAAAGTGTGGTTGTATAGTAGATTCTTGATGAAGGACATGGGTGAAGCATCATATATTCTTGGAATACAGATCTATAGAGATAGATCGAAAAGGATGCTCGGACTCACCCAATCATCGATACCATACTTAAGCGGTTCTCTATGGAAGAGTCCAAGAGAGGACGCATACATATGTGCCATGGGGTCACTCTATCTAAGTCTATGTGTCCGAAGACTGATGAGGAGATAGAGAGTATGACACGTGTGCCATATTCCACGACAATTGGTAGTATAATGTATGGTATGATCTTGACTAGACCGGATGTCGCATGTGCTCTGAGTGTCATGAGCCGCTACCAAGCAAAACCCGGCCAAATGCATTGGAAGGTCGTGAAAGATATTCTTAAGTACTTAAGAAGGAATATTCATGGTCTATGGGGCCGGTGAACAAAAATTGGAAGACTATAATGATTCTAGCTTCCAATGCGATGTGGATGATTCGAATTCAACCTCTGGATTCGTAGTCATGCTCAATGGTGGTGCTGTATCTTGAAAGAGTTCCAATCAAGACACCATCGCGGATTCAACCACTGAGGCTGAGTACATTGCAGCATCAGCTGCTAAGGAGGCGGTTTGGATGAGGAATTTCGTCCAAGAGTTGGGCGTAATTCCTAAAGGAGTTGATCCAGTCCCGGTGTACTGTGACAACACGGGAGCGGTTCTCTATGGAAGAGCCCAAGAGAGGACGCATACATATGTGCCATGGGGTCACTCTATCTAAGTCTATGTGTCCGAAGACTGATGAGGAGATAGAGAGTATGACACGTGTGCCATATTCCACGGCAATTGGTAGTATAATGTATGGTATGATCTTGACTAGATCGGATGTCGCATGTACTCTGAGTGTCATGAGCCGCTACCAAGCAAAACCCGGCCAAATGCATTGGAAGGTCGTGAAAGATATCTTAAGTACTTACGAAGGAATATTCATGGTCTATGGAGCCGGTGAACTAAAATTGGAAGGCTATAATGATTCTAGCTTCCAATGCGATGTGGATGATTCGAAGTCAACCTCTGGATTCGTAGTCATGCTCAATGGTGGTGCTGTCTCTTGGAAGAGTTCCAAGCAAGACACCATCGCGGATTCAACCACTGAGGCTGAGTACATTGCAGCATCAGCTGCTGCTAAAGAGGCGGTTTGGATGAGGAATTTTGTCCAAGAGTTGGGCGTAATTCCTAAAGGAGTTGATCCAGTCCCGGTGTACTGTGACAACACGGGTGCCATTGCACAAGAAAAGGAATCTAGGTCTCACCAAAGATCCAAACACATACTGAGGAAATACCACATAATCCGAGATATTGTGTCTAGAGATGACATAGCAGTCAAGAGAGTCGCCTCTGCAGACAACATTGTTGATCCATTTACGAAGCCCTTGCCAGGACCATTTTTTGAAAAACATCCCGAAGCAATGGGACTACGTCTGATGAGTAGTTGGCTTTAGGGCAAGTGGGAGATTGTTAGAGTAGGTTCCCAACTAGCCAAATTGTGGCATGTGGGATCTTGTTGACTCTATGTAAAACGATATTTATTTTTGAAATCTGCATTCTTTTATGACATTCTTTATCTTCATTATTATGATTATAATTGTTGGACAAAGACCTTGAATGCACTATAGTGTATGTTAGATGTGATAGTGGATTTGATGGATATCATGAAACACATCTTATGGTCACTATGTATTCTAAACATGTTCCTAGTCTATTGGGCGGTCCAAAAGAGGATAAGGAAAGCCCGAGCTTGAGACTAGCATCTGTGATGCGAAGTACCACATTTCATTGGTAGGGAACATAGTGATGTTCTGAGCATGCAGATGGATAGTGACATGGTGATCTATCAAACTATCCTCGTTCGAACTTTCCAAGTTGTTACCATTTATCGAGTGGATTAAGTTCGACGTCTTGGTTGTACAAATTAGTCCTTATTACTCGAAATGTCATTGAGACTCTACATGATAGGTTCCTCACTTTGACCCGTTTACCGACTCAGCGGGGGTCATCAGGTGTCGGGGTTGGGTGAGGTCCTGATGCATGTAGGAGTCGATGCTTCGTTGTCGAGGATTCACCGCTCGCCCTTGTGCGTGGATATCCTATGCTATCTGAGGAGATAATAGTGTGACAAATCTCTGGCCAGAGTACTAGATGTGTTTTAGGTAAATGGGTTTACGTAGTAACACATAAGAATTTGATCTCCAAGATGTATGCATGGTTATTGGATCTCTAGCGTACTGTACGCTAACCATGACCGACTGGTTCTTGCAGGCACTATCAGTGATACCTAGGGGATCATGGGGCGATGTTGCTAGAAGCTTTACCATGATTCGATGGGTAAGTCCGAAAATGTATTTTCGGAGTCACAAACGTTGTGCTAGTTGTATCCCTGAAACATTGAGAGTCACACAAGTACTGGTTTCCCAATTACAGTACGGATATGGTACTCAAAGTGTTGAGTATAGTAGGAGGAATGTTGGGAGTATGACTTCCTAAAAGTAGCTAAGGGAGTAGGACTTCCATATTTAGCTAATGAGAGTAAACCCGTCATATATAGATTTAGTGGTCCGAAAATTTGATTTTGCATCATAATGATCAGTTTTGTAATCTGATCACCTCGGTGATATCTGATCATCGATCGAGATTATGATGAGACCACAATCGAGGGAGTCGAAATGAATGTTCACTATTTGAGTTGAACCGAATGTTCACAGTTCGAGTTGAATTGAATGTTCACTGTTTTGTTCAAATCAAACTCTATCCCTCAATCTATAAATATGACAATGATGAGACACTTTCAAAAGTGAGAAAGAAAAACACCAAAAGCCATTCAACAAACTCCTCCCCTCTCCCTTCCTCCCTCGCCATCGTCGCCGCTCGTCTCCGCCGCCGTCGTCGGAATTTGTTCCGAACATCTCGGCGAGGAGATTCCATCCGTGAAATTTTCATCGATTTTCTAGTTCAAACCGGCAAAAGAGTTGAGATTCTGATCGTGGACCGGATTAGACATCGATCCAGCCGTTCAACCATTGAAGTGCCAATTCCCTCGTGGAATTGGTCGGATCCAGGCGCCTAGACGCCATCAAGGTACCTTCTGAACATTCTATGAATGTTTTGATTATTGTATACGTGTATTGACCATTCCCGGGCTCAAATTTTTTAAATTTTTCCGCTACACCCCAGGAGCAGGATCCGGATCCTCCGCTGTGCCAACAATATGATCATGAACTATTACGATGATTTTCAATGCCATGTTTTGCGATTATTTAAGCATGCATGTTTGAAAGCAATTTTACATTATGTCTGTGCTTACATGTGGTTTTATTATATGTACTTTGTTAGTATCAGATAGAACATGCTGAGCCTTTAGGCTCACAAAGTTTAAATGGTGCAGGTGAGTCAGCAGATAATTTTATCCCTACTGGCGGTGACGATCTCTGAGCGCCCGCTACAGCTGCTACCTCGTGACCAATCAGACGTCTTTATTTTATGTTATGAGGCATTTTCAGATATTCTTTTCAGACATGTTCAGTTTTCCGCAACTTCTACTTACTCTGATTTCTAGCCAGCATGAGTGATTTAAATTTTGGAGATTTTTATTTATTTATGTTTTAAGGTGATGTGAGGAAAGATTTTAAGGGTCGAACTGTATTTTAAAGAATGTTTATTACGTATTTATTTTAAAAATAAAATTTCTAGCGTTTCAGATTTTAATGTTTTATTTATTTATGTTTTAAAGTTATGTTTAGAAAAGATTTTAATGTTTGAATTATAATTTTAAAGAATTTTTAGTCCGCATTTTATTTAAGAAAAAAAAATTTCTAGAGTTAGGTTCGTTTCAGTTGATATCAGAGTGGTGGTTTTACTGGGGTACTAGCCTGCTGCGTGGAGCTCGGAAGTCGCATTGCCAGTCTGTAAGTTTTAGGGTTTTACGATTCATGATTAATTTTTCACGATGCATGTTCTATTTTCTGCATTAGTTTTGCCTTAGGAATTTAATAGTTAGACGCCTAGTCGTGCACTTGGATCACTTGAAGGGTTTTATGTGCCAGTATGCCTCCAAGATGTTCTAGGGACTAGCAGGATGATGATATGCCTCCTCCTCCTCCCCCACCTCCGCAGATGACGCCGTATGAGAGGGCTAGCGTGGACATGCTAGTCGGGATCACGAAGATGCTTGAGAGCCAGTCGGGTCGATCTGGGAAGTCGCATGAGGAGGACGTGGCTGAGCGGTTTCGCAAGCAGGGACCCAAGGAGTTTACTGGGACTACAAATCCGCTAGTGTCTGAGGAGTGGATCCGTTCCTTGGAGACCATCTTTTCCTATATGGGCCTTCTGGATGCTTATAGGGTTAGATGCGCCATCTTTATGATGAAGGGAGTTGCAGAACTCACTGCGGACGCCCAGAGTCAGTTGATAATGGAGTTCATGAGTCTCCTATAGGGATACAACTCTGTGGCCAAGTATGTGCGGCAGTTTGAGTGGGGGTGTCACTTTGTGCCCTCGATCGCGCATGTGGAGAGTGAGAAGCTGAGGCAGTTTACAGATGGGCTAAGACCAGAAATCCGCCACGATGTCAATATGGCGAACGTGACTACGTATATGGCTGCAGTGAACCGAGCTTACCGGTCTAAGAGAGGCCGAAAGGACATGAGGATGATTATCAGCGGAAGCGGCAGTTACAGCAGCCCACCAGGGGACAGTCTTCGCAGCAGGCAACGAAGAGATCTTTTCAGGGGCCTCCCAAGGGCCCAACTCCTCATGGGCCATAGCATAAGAGGCCACAGGGCCAGTCGAGACCGCAACAGCATGGGGCCAATGCCCACAGACCTGTAGGGACACCGACTTAGGAGTGCCATAAGCAGCATCCAGGACCTTGCATGGCGGGATCAGAAAGGTGCTATCACTGCAAGGAGCCAGAGCACATTTCTAGGGATTGACCTAAGAAGAGACAGCCCACATGTCATGTTTTCATGATGTAGGCGGAGGCTGCGGATCCAGACACGACACTACTCACATGTATTTTGCTTTATAATTTCCATCGTTCCATGAACTTGGAATTTTGGTATTCATTGTGTTCTAAATTGCATGCTGAGTAGAACACTGCTAGGAAATTATATGCCTTAGGTTGTTGGGTTGAATCTAGTACAACTGTAGCCCTTCTAGAACTTGCTTTGGGAACTTAGATGGGTAGGACTAGCGAACCTATAAATGTTTTTGTTGGGATCCGGATCGCGCCCCCAGGCGAGGCAGCGGAAGAACAAAAACATGTGCCGGGAGATGATCAATACGATAAACAATATACAATATGACATTCATATGGTGTTCAAAACACTACCTTGCTGGCAACTCGTGCCTGGCTCCGACCGGTTTCGTAAAGAAAACGGCACTTCACGGTAGACTGCGGTAGTTAACGCCAATCAGGTCCACGATCGGAGACTAGATTCCTTCGTCAGCCTGCACTAGAAGAGCTGACGAGATCTGCGTGGACGGATTCTCCTCGTCAAAATTGGCCGGAACAAATTCCGGCGAAGAGGCGGCGGCGGCTCTTTGAGAAAGAGGGGGGCGGCTACCAATGCTAGGGTTAGGGTTTAGAGTCTAGTGTTAAGTATATTAAGTCTTGGCTTAATTCTACCTTAAGTAGAATTAAAAAGTGGACTTGGACCGGCCCAACGGGCCCGAGTCCAACGGATGAACGTTCAGTTCATCCCCATCACCGAGACTTCATTATAACTCCGATCGCCGATCAGATCAGACCGATCGACTCAGTTTCCAAAACTGAATACTATGACCTGAAAAACCATTTTTCATAACCCCAGTGCAAAATGACCGTTTTGCCCTTCAACATCGGCAAATCACGATTTGACCTCTGTTGACTTTTCAGGAAGTCGCACTCCCAAAATCCTCTTCTCATGCTCAACACATTGAGCTGAGTATCCGTGTGGGAATCTCGAATCCAGTACTTGTGTGACCCTCAATGGTTCAGGGATACAGCTAGCCGTGGGCCCACAACCATTGTGGCTCCGGAATCACAATTCCGGAC
>KQ986841.1:129076-145856 GCA_001598015.1 Dorcoceras hygrometricum
CGATCAGATCAACGACCATTGGTAAATCTAGAGTCGCTATAGATCCGATAGCTATGCAACATCTTGGAGATCGAATAGTGACATCGCGAGTGTAACTAGGTAAACACATTTACCTAAAACACTTCTAGTACTCTGGCCAGAGATTTATACACTATTATCCCCTCAGATAGCATAGGATATCCACGCATGTCTGCGAGCGGTGAATCCTCGACAACGATGCATCGACTCCTACATGCATCGGCGTCTCACCCAATCCCGACGCCTTATGACCCCAAGTGAGTCGGCAAACGGGTCAAAGTGAGACGTCTATCATGTAGTGTCTCAATGACGTTTCGAGTCGTGAGGACTAATAAGTACAACCAAGACCTCGGACTTATCCACTCGACAAATGGTAACCACTTGGAAAGTCCGAAGGAGGGTAGTTCGATAGATCACCAGGTCACTATCTATCTGCATGCTCAGAACATCACAATGTTCCCTACCAATGAAACATGGTACTTCTCATCGCAGATACTAGTCTCGAACTCGGACGGCCTTATCCTCATTTTGACGGCCCAATCGACTAGGAACATGTTCAGAATATACAGTGACTATTAGATGTGTTTCATGATAGCCGTCATACCCACTATCACATCTAACATACACTTTAGTGTATTCTAGGTCTTTACTCAACGCAATTGTAAATCATTATACACACAATGAAATTAAAGAACGCCATATATATAAATGCGAATTTCATATATAAATATTGTCATATACAAGAGTCTATAAACCCACACGCCACAAGTTGGATAGTTGGGCATATACTCTAACAGTTTTATTCATCTAAACTGATTATGAAAATCTAAATTGATTGTAAACGCGTGCCTGTATGACATTTCGATTTCAGGCGAGATCCGTGTTATAGGTGTCACTACCCTTGCATTTCTAGATTCAGGGGAGACTCACTCGTTCATCTCGAGTGCGTTCATTCAGAGGATGGGTATTATTCCAGAGAGCTTGGATGTTGCTCTCGTAGTGAAGATCCCGTCGAGAGAGGGGATATCGATGACCAGTGTTGTCCATGGTTTGGTGATGATGTTCCAGGATCATGCAGTCAGGTCCGACTTGATCGTTTTGCCGATGTCAGGATTTGACCTCATTCTAGGTATGGACTGGTTGATGGATTACGGAGCAGTGATTGATTTCCAGCGAAGGTCAATGACGATCAGGCCGTCGGCAGGAGACTTTCCTCCTTGAAGCAGCGAGAAGACCGCAGAAGCCCAGACTTATCCCTTTTCTGCAGGCCAGGAAGCTAGTTGAGCTTGGATGTCAGGCGTTCTTGGCTAGTGTTACCACTTCAGGAGATTCAGCAGGCCCTCCACTGTCTGAGGTGGAGGTAGTAAGGGACTTTGCAAATTTTTTCCCTGATGACGTTGTGGAAGTTCCACCGGATATAGAGGTGGAGTTTTCGATGGAGTTGGTGCCAGGTACAGTGCCCATATCTAAGACACTGTATCCACTGGCTCGTACAGAGATGAAAGAGCTGAAGGAGCATATTCAAGAGTTGCTTGACAAGGGATTTATTCGCCCTAGCTTTTCTCCGTGGGGCGCACCAGTACTGTTCATGAAGAAGAAATATGGTAGTATGAGGTTATGCATCGACTATCGGGATTTGAACCGAGTTACAGTAAAGAACAAGTACCAACTCCCGAGGATCGAGGATTTATTTGATCAGTTGCAGTGTCAGACCTCGTGCTCAATCAAAGAAAAACCACGCAATAAACAAAAGCGGAAGTATTAAAATAGTGGCTAAATTTTTCGCTTTTGGCCTGACTGATAAAAACGTAATTTAAAAAACAACAATACTCAAAATATCACAGTATAATAAAATACGCAAGGTTAAAAGCCACAGTACAACAGTACAACATGTATCAAATACAAAACAACAACACTACAGTTGGATACAACAAAGCACAGGGCATTCCCCGGCTACCAGTACTGATATATATATACTATACTAACTGGGACACTAATCACCTCCTGAGGCACCTCCAGCTCGGTCAACTCCACGACCAGCTGAGTAACCTGGGAAACCTGGACAACACACACAGGCAAACAAACACCAGCCCCAGAGGGACATGGGGTCAAACCCCAGTACGGAGAGCAACTGAAAAACAGCAGTTAAATAGCAATAGATAAAATTCAAATTCTATGCATGAGAACAATGCTACAACCGAAGACAGAGAGCCAAAGGATCTCAACGGCTGCTCAACAACGATAACAGATCAACTGAACACTTGTGGCCACGGTGTGTTATCATATGGGAGCTACCCACTCGTCTCAACACGCGGTATTAGATGCAGAACATAGCTCAACCTGCTGTTGTCCAACTCATGAGTTGTGAGAGCTACCCACTCTGCTCATAGTGGCTAACAGATCCCAGCAGGGAGTTGAGGCATACGGGAGTTACCCGCTCGTCCTCCAACAGGCATCCTGGTACACACAGATCAAGATAAAAAAGCACGGCTAACCAAGATTTGGGTTCAAAATAAAGGTTACTATTCCCCCTACCTTCATTTACATAACCACTCAATCAAAAAAGAAAAAAACAAAGCAAGGGGTGGCTATGTAACGCCCCAAAATCCATAAGACCACAATATTAACCCTTTATATTTTATTTTTAAGGGCCATGTTGATATTTCTATGTTCAGATTTCATGTTAAGTTCATGTTATTTATTTAAAAAACTGATTTCTTTATTTCAGATTTTAGAATAGGATTCAGAAGGTTTCCAGACAGATTTCTCCCAAAGCACGGCTCGAGCTGGTTCAGATTTCCTTTGCAAATAAAATGTTTTGAAATCCATAAGACCACAATATTAACCCTTTATATTTTATTTTTAAGGGCCATGTTGATATTTCTATGTTCAGATTTCATGTTAAGTTCATGTTATTTATTTAAAAAACTGATTTCTTTATTTCAGATTTTAGAATAGGATTCAGAAGGTTTCCAGACAGATTTCTCCCAAAGCACGGCTCGAGCTGGTTCAGATTTCCTTTGCAAATAAAATGTTTTGAAATGGGAGAATTGCTTTATAAAATGCTTGCAACAATTTCAAAGTTTAAAATGTAGTAGGGAGTTTTTAGCAAATCTTTGAAAGGACAAGGAGTTGGTATGGCACTCCATGCCTACTCGAGTGCTTTTACCTACTACTAATCATAATTCCCCTATATGATTGTTTACGTGAGTGGTAGTTCATTTCACTTTCCAAGACAATTACTTTAGTTCTCTCAAATTTTCTAAGGAGCTCGTCGGTGGTGCTTGAGGAGGATTTCTGCAGGAACCAGCTGTTCTTCGTGTTCTCCAGTGTTAAGGCAAGTAAAAGCTGATTCTTTATATGTCATTTAAAGCATATATTGTTTTCCTCAGTTCTGTTTGCTTGCCTGTTTATGTTAAAGATATAGCAATGTTCAAGCATGTTTATGGAAATGAAAGATCGGGTTCATTGTTGTTTCCTGTTTTCAAAGAACTCCAGTATTTTTCAGCACAGAGGTTGATGTTGTTTTTAAAACATTGAGCATTCTGGTTCTAGTTCCTTGAAGATTATGAAGTTCTTCTTCTTGGTGAATTGCGACGTCTGGACTTGACTCCAAGTAACCGGCGATGCTGATCAAATCGGGATTTTGTTCCGGTTAGATATCCGGAGCTGGTATCTTGGACTTCGTCGAGATGTTGCAGCACTAGTTCAGTAGCCAATTCTGTGTTTCTACGCTAGCGACAAGATCCCATGTCGGATCTGAATTTCCCTGTCAAGTCTGTTTTTCGGATGTTAAATCTGTTTCGTGAGTCAAATCTATTTTACTGCTAGAACACTATTTCTGCAGTCACATATGTTTTCCCACTAGCGATACCAACCCAGAAGCCAAATTTGTGTTCCGCTAGCACTACTATTCTATAGTCAAATCTGCTTCAACGCTAGCGCTACATCTAAAGTCAAATATGATCGCGCTAACAATACTGTTCCTTTATGCCACATCTGTTGTAACGTTAGCGATACCATAGTCGAATCTGTCTTTACGACTAACATCTATTTTGTGCCAGAGTACTATTTTCGTTAGCCAAATCTGTTTTCACTACAGCAATAAGTCCCCAGTAGTCAAATCAGATGCTCAGTGAGATTTTAAAGAGAAACGAGTTCAAAATGTAGTGAACCCCGATGATGTTCAAATTTGTTTTCTTTCAGATATGAGTTTAAAGGGAGAAATGTTTCATTTTAAAGGATTTATGACGTAGATAACAGAAGGTCACCATGGAAGGGTGAGCAACTGTCCAGATGTCAGTTGCCCCTTCATATTGGGCTTCATGCCATATAGCACTGAATTCAGAAGTAGCTTGATCAAGCGCCTACGGACCTGAGGAGAGCTTCTAAGCCATAAATCACAAGAAAATAATGATGAGATCTGGGTATTTCCCGAATCAGTTTTTTTTTACGAAAGATATTTACAGTTAATTGTCTTCCCTTAAACTAAGTTACGTTAAGCCATGAGGATGTCTGCCTGCATTAAGTGATTTTGCTATCTCAGATTTTACTTTCTGAGCCCCTAGGATCATTAGCTTTTAATGGTGCAGGTGATACAGATCTGGGGCAGGCGGGCGGCGAGCTGATCCAGCTGTGGTGTAGTGTTTATCAATGGCCAGCGATTCCGTGTCTTAGATGGTTGTTGTTTTTGATCTTTTGACAAATCTGTATTAGATCCATTACAACACTAGAGGATTCACATATAATTCCAATAGTTGTAATATCTCACTTTGAAAGTTATGACAAATTTGTTATTTAGATATGTTTGCGCTAATTATTATTTGGCGCCAAACGTGTTTGCATTCGATTTCTTTTATGTCGTAAGAAATACAGCTTACAATAATTATCATTCAGCCCTTATTTTCCTTTTATTATTTCTATTCAATCAAACATTGACACCCACGGGTGTGGGCGTCACAACTTGGTATCAGAGAATGGTCCTGAGATAAACATAAACACTTCCGGTTGGAACAGATTCCGTCGACCTTTTTTCCAGATCTATGAGTTTTATTTTATGTTTCAGAGCATTTGTCTTTTAATTTAGCATGTTCTGATGTACATATTGTTGTGGATTACGGGCTATAGATTAAGATGTCTGGCAGAGGTAGAAGAAACACTTCCTTAGAAGAACCCGGCTTAGACAGTAACGCTAGCATTACCCAACTCCTAAGGATATTGGTAGAACAAACCGGCAGAGGCAATGGCCAATCTTCTAGCAGTAGAGGACCGAGCCACGATGACTCACAGGAGAAGTTTAGAAGGCAGAAACCGAAGGAGTTTAGTGGTACTACAGATCCACTGGTTGCTGAAATCTGGATAAAGTCGATGGAGGTCATCTTTGAGTACTTCCAGATGCCAGATTTGGATAGGCCCAGGTGCGCTATCTACATGTTGAGGGATGATGCTATGATTTGGTGGGAAGGAGACAAGCTATCTATGGATTTGGAAAATCTTACTTGGGGAGATTTCAAGCGAGTATTCTTCGAACAATACTTCACAGCAGACAAGAGGTCTGAGTTGAAGAGGGAATTTCTAACTTTGAAACAAGGGAGTACGACTGTACAGGAGTACGTTCGGATGTTTGAAAGAGGTTGTTATTTTGTACCTCTCATTGGTAATGACCTAGAGGAGAGGCTGAGTCACTTTGTGGAAGGGTTAAAGCCTATGTTCATGATGAATGTTAGGCCTTCTGTGCCTAAGACTTACGGAGAAGTAGTGGATAGCGCCCTGTGAATTGAGAGAGATTGTAAATATGTGGAAGAAGAGAGGCAACAGAAGAGACAGGCCTTTCAGCTGAAAGATCAGAGGCCGTTTAAGAAACAAAATAAGAATCAGCAGAGGCCTCAAGAGCAGAAACCCCTACCGATCCAACCCATTAGTGCAGTTACTGCTAGCAACAACAGACCAGTGTGTCCCAAGTTCCAGAAGAACTACTCTGGTTTATGCAGACTTGGACAGAACGTCTGCTACAGATGTGGCTTGCCAGGGCATATGATTATGAATTTCCCAAAGACGAAGCAGCTGGTGACGAGTAGAGATTTTGTGATGGCAGCTGAGCATGCCAATCCAGATTCGACGGTGGTTACGGGTAAGATCTCGATTGCTGGTATGCCCTTCATAGCTTTGATAGATTCAGGAGCTACCCATTCTTTTATAGCAGCCAAGTTTGCTATGAAGTTTCCCATCAGACCCGACCAAGTAACTATAGGCTTTTGCGTAACGGTACCCTCAGGAGAAGAGTTAGTATCCTATGATCTATTTCGAGATTTAGAACTTAGGCTTCAAGGGTGATTGATTACCGTAGATTTTATTGTGTTACCGATTCCCGAGTTTGACATGATTTTGGGCTGGATCGGTTTACCAAGTATGGAGTAGTGATTGACTTTAAGTTCCAAATATTAGTGGTTAACACACCCAGAGGAGACCCGTTTACATTTGAGGCCAACCAGATTTGTAGGATTCCGCGCATTATATCAGCTCTTAAGGCTTGACGCTGTTTGAGGAAAGGAGGGGTAGGATTCTTAGCAAGCCTAACATCCTTAACTACGATTAGTAAACCCCAACTTTCAGATGTGGAGGTGGTAAATGAGTTTCCCGAGGTTTTCCCAGAAGATATCCATGGACTACCACCAGATAGAGTGCTAGAATTCGCAATTGATTTAGTGCCAAGAGCAGAACTGATATCTAGACCACCCTATCTTCTTGCTCCATCTGAGATGAGAGAATTAAAGGAGCAGATACAAGATCTTCTGGATAAGGGATTCGTTAGACCAAGCACGTCCCCGTGGGGAGCCCCTGTTCTTTTTGTTAAGAAGAAGGATGGGAGTTTGAGGTTATGTATAGATTACCGAGAGCTGAATAAGTTGACCATTAAGAATAAATATCCCCTTCCTAGGATCGAGGATCTGTTTGACCAGATGAAGTGATCGATAGACTTTTCTAAGATCGAATTAAGATATGGATACCACCAATTGAAGATTAAGTCAGCAGATATCTATAATACGGCCTTTAGAACCCTCTACGATCACTATGAGTTTCTAGTGATGCCCTTTGGACTTACTAATGCACCCTCAGCTTTTATGGATTTAATGAATAGGGTTTTTCAACCATTTTTGGATCAGTTCGTAGTTGTGTTCATAGACGATATCCTTGTGTACTCTAAGACCAGATCTGAGCATGCCGACCATCTGATATCAGTGCTTCAAGTTTTGAAGAGTAAGCAGTTGTTCACCAAGTTTAGTAAGTGTGATTTTTGGTTGGAGAAAGTGGCTTTTCTAGGTCATATTATATCTAAGGATGGATTGGAGGTAGACCAAGCTAAGGTGAAAGTTGTTCTTGAGTGGCCAGTTCCCATATCTGTTTCAGAAGTAAGGAGTTTCTTGGGTTTAGCCGGATACTATAGGCGATTCATTCAGGGATTTTCGAAGATAGAAGTCCCATTAACCTCGCTAACAAGAAAGCAGGTAAAATATGATTGGACACCAGATTGCCAGCTCAGCTTCGATAAGTTGAAACAAGCGTTGATAGAAGCCCCCGTGCTAACCATGCCATCTGATCAAGGGAAGTTTGTGATTTACACAGATGCGTCCAAGTTGGGCTTAGGTGCTGTACTGATTCAGGACCGTAGAGTAATTTCCTATGCCTCCAGACAACTTAAGGATCATGAGAAGAACTATCCCACGCATGACTTAGAGCTGACAGTTGTAGTCTTTGCCCTGAAGATCTGGAGACATTACTTCTATGGAGAGAAGTGTGAGACATTCACAGATCATAAGAGCCTCAAGTAATTTTTCACCCAAAAGGAACTCAATATGAGGCAAAAAAGATGTCTAGAGCTGGTGAAGGACTATGATTGTACAATCAGCTATCACCCAGGAAAGGCCAATGTAGTAGCGGATGCTCTAAGTAGGAAATATGTTGGATTAGCCCAACTCAGCGTCCAGAGACCATTGGCATATGATATTGAGAATTTTGGAATAGAAGTGGTAGCGCTGTGATCTTCGCAGATCTCACCATACGATCGAATCTGATAAGCCAGATTCGAGATGGATAGATGAGAGATGAGCAGCTTTAGAAGTGGATTAAACAAGATAGAGAGAGAGGTAGTAATCTCTACTTTTCAGAAGAAGGAATAGTGAGATTTCATGGCGGGATGTGGGTACCCCAAGTAGACACCCTGAGATCAGATTTGATCGCAGAAGCCCACACAACCCCATACTCTGTACATCCGAGGAGTACCAAGATGTATAAAGACCTTCAGAAGCTGTATTGGTGGCCAGGAATGAAAAGAGATATATCCATATTTGTCTCTGAATGTTTAACATGTCAATTGGTGAAACCTGAACACCAAAGACCAGCAGGAATGCTGAAGCTCCAGCCTATTCCAGAATGGAAATGAGAGTGTATAGCTATGGATTTTGTAGTTGGTTTACCCAGGACTGTTCAAGGTTATAATTCTATTTGGGTTATAGTAGACAGACTCACTAAGTCAGCTCACTTCTTACCAATTAAGACAACATATGATGTGAGCAGATACAGATCTATATGTGAAGGAAATATTAAGGCTGCATGGTGTTCCAGTTTCGATTGTATCTGATAGAGATTCGAAGTTTACATCAGCTTTCTGGAAGATTTTGCATAGAGCTTTGGGTACTAAGCTGACATTTAGCACAGCCTTTCACCCCCAGACAGATGGACAATCAGAAATGGTGATTCAGATTTTAGAATATTTACTCAGAGCTTGTATTGTGGATTTTTCAGAGTTGGGATTCAAAGCTACCGTTGGCAGAATTTGCGTACAGTTTCCAGGATTCTATCCAGATGGTCCCATACGAATCTCTCTATGGTCGCAAATGTAGAACACCTCTTCACTGGGATGAGGTAGGAGAAGGAGCTGGTCTAGGACCAGATGTGGTAGAGAAAACAGCCGAAGCTGTTAGAAAAATTAGAGAACGGATGAGAGCAGCACAGAGCAGGCATAAGAGTTATGCGGACAATAGACGTCGAGAGCTGAGCTTCGAAGTTGGTGATCAAGTGTTCTTGAGAGTAGCTCCTATGAAAGAAGTAATGCGTTTTGGGAAGAAAGGAAAGCTGAGTCCCAGATATATTGGGCCTTATGAGATTCTGGAAAGAGTAGGAACGTTGGGTTATCGTTTAGCATTGCCCCTGCATCTGTCTTCAGTACATAGTGTTTTCCATGTGTCAGCTTTAAGGAAGTATATTCCCAACCTGTCGCACGTACTGAGCCATGAGCCAATTCAGCTAGCACCAGATCTGAGTTACAAGAGAGACCCGAGAGGATTCTTCTTCGAGAGATTAGGAAGTTGAGGAACCGTAGTATTCCTATGGTTAAGGTGCAATGGTCTAAAAAAACAGAACGAGAAGCTACGTGGGAGACCGAAGCTGATATGTATAGTCTTTACCCAGATCTGTTTGGTAAGTAAATTTCGAGGACAGGAGGGTAGAGTTGTAACACCCCAAAATCCATAAGACCACAATATTAACCCCTTTTTATTTTTAAGGGCCATGTTGATATTTCTATATTCAGATTTCAGCTTAAGTTCATGTTATTTATTGGAAAAGTTGATTTCATTATTTCAAATTTTATAATACGATTCAGAAGGTTTCCAGACAGATTTCACCCCAAGCACGGCTCGAGCTGGTTCAGATTTCCTTTGCAATAAAATGTTTTGAAATGGGAGAATTTCTTTATAAAATGCTTGCAACAATTTCAAAGTTTAAAATGTAGTAGGGAGTTTTTAGCAAATCTTTTGAAAGGACAAGGAGTTGGTCCGGCACTCCATGCGTACTCGAGTACTTTCACCTACTACTAATCATAATTCCCCTATATGATTGTTTACGTGAGTGGGAAGTTCATTTCACTTACCAAGACAATTACTTTCGTTCTCTCAAATTTTCTAAGGAGCTCGTCGGTGGTTCTTGAGGAGGATTTCTGCAGGAACCAGCTGTTCTTCATGTTCTCCAGTGTTAAGGCAAGTAAAAGCTGATTCTTGCTACGCCATTTAAAGCATATATTGTTTTCATCAGTTCTGTTTTCTTGCCTGCTTATGTTAAAGATATAGCAATGTTCAAGCATGTTTGTGGAAATGAAAGATCGGGTTCAATGTTGTTTCCTGTTTTAAAAAAATTCCAGTATGTTTTAGCGCAGAGGTTGATATTTTTTTAAAACATTGAGCATTCAGATTCTAGTTCCTTGAAAGATTATGAAGTTCTTCTTCTTGGTGAATTGCGACGTCTAGACTTGACTCCAAGTAATCGGCGATGCTGATCAAATCGAGATTTTGTTCCGGTTAGATAGGCGGAGCTGGTATCTTGGACGTCGTCGAGATGTTGCAGCACTAGTTCAGCAACCAATTCTGTTTTTCTACGCTAGCGACAAGATCCCATGTCGGATCTGAATTTCCCTGTCAAGTCTGTTTTTCGGATGTTAAATCTGTTTCGTGAGTTAAATCTATTTTACTCCTAGAACACTATCTCTACATTCACATATGTTTCCCCACTAGCGATACCAACCCAGAAGCCAAATCTGTGTTACGCTAGCACTACTATTCTATAGTCAAATCTGCTTCAACGCTAGCGCTACATCTAAAGTCAAATCTGATTGCGCTAACGATATTGTTCCTTTATGCCATATCTGTTTTAACTTTAGCGATACCATAGTCGAATCTGTCTATACGACTAAGATCTGTTTTGTGCCCGAGTACTATTTTCGTTAGCCAAATCTCTTTTCACTACAGCAATAAGTCCCTAGTAGTCGAATCAGATGCTCAGTGAGATTTTAAAGAGAAACAAGTTCAAAATGTAGTGAACCACGATGATTTTCAAATCTGTTTTCTTTTAGATATGAGTTTAAAGGAAGAAATGTTTAACTTTAAAGGTTTTATGGCGTAGATAACAAACGGTCACCATGGAAGGGTGAGCAGCTGTCCAGATGTCCGTTGTCCCTTCATATTGGGCTTCATGCCATATAGAACTGAATTCAGAAGTAGCTTGATCAAGCGCCTACGGACCTAAGGAGAGCTTCAAAGCCAAAAATCACAAGAAAATAATAATAAGATCTGGGTTATTTCCCGAATCAGTTTTTTTTTTACGAAAGATGTTTACAGTTAAATGTCTTCCCTAAAACTAAGTTATGCTAAGCCATGAGGACGTCTGCCTGCATTAGTGATTTTGCTATTCTTAGATTTTACTTGCTGAGCCCCTAGGCTCATTAGCTTTTAATGGTGCAGGTGAGACAGATTTGGGGCAGGCGGGCGGCGGGAGCTGATCCAGCTGTGGTGTAGTGTTTATCAATGGCCAGCGATTCCATGTCTTAGATGTTGTTGTTTTGATCTTTTGACAAATCTGTATTAGATTCATTACAACAGTAGAGGATTCACATAGAAGTCCAGTAGTTGTAATATCGAACTTTGAAAGTTATGACAAATTTGTTATTTAGATCTGTTTCCACTAATTATTATTTGGCGCCAAACGTGTTTGCATTCGATTTCTTTTATGTTGTAAGAAATACAGCTTACAATAATTATCATTCAGCCCTTCTTTTCCTTTTATTATTTCTATTCACTCAAATCCGTTGACACCCACGGGCATGGGCGCCACCGGCTAGGGTTTTTCAAGGGCCGAAAATTTCAGATCCAGGTGTGGTGATCTCGAGCCATGCTCGTGGCGTATAGTTCATCGGAACCATCTCTCTGCTGGCTGCAAATTTTTAAATGCAAGTATTGTTCCGATTTTTTGATGCACGATAGAATCTTATTATGGCTGTATATGATGTATGTGTAACTCGGTTCTCGCTGCATAGGAGATATTAAAATATGCATGGATCGTTTCTGTTTTTTTTCTCCTGAGAATACGTGAACTGTTGGATGTTGGACGAAAATTTCTGCACCAAAATCGTTGTGGTTGACATACAATAAGCTTAGAAGATGGTGTTCCAAAGTTCTTTTTTTTTTTTTTAGCTTGAAAAAAAAAAAGAAAAGAGAGGGAGCAACGTGTCACTTCTTGAGGAAACAGTGTGTCACCTTTGAGTTTAAAGTATAGATGTGTTGCCTTGTGGCAGTAAGATTTTTCCCTTGAAAAGAAATTACTCCTTCTGCATCGTGTGTGTCTGTGTGTGTCAGGTTTGTTGAGTCTACTGATGCCGAACCCAGGAATTAGAAATTTTTAAACCTTTACACTATTGTTGTTTAATCCGTGCTTGTTTTAGAAAAAAATGGGTGGGGGGGTTGTAAATTTTAAATGATTGGGTTACATTTTATTGAGAAATTTACGAGGGATTTATTTGAGGAATTTTGGTTTAAAGGAAAATTATTTTGACGTGTTTAATGACTTGTGACAAAGTTATTACTGATATTTTGGGTATTGTAGATTCCAATCGATGGGTCCGGGTATCCCGCCAAATTATTAGTATGGATGTCGATAGACGGGTCGAGGTGCCCCACCAACTTGATTGTTTACGGGCGTGTAAATGTCGGTGTTCGGGTCGAGGTGTGGCTTGACTGACAACTGCAGAAAGTTTTTGAGCCACACTTCATAAAATAAATGAAAAATATTTAAAGTAATTTTGAGGTTAAATTGTTTATTTTTGAGGTTAAAAGAACTTTGAAGGATTTCATTCAATGAAGTTTATATGAGAAGTTGAGGAAATGATGGTTATTTTATTTAAAAATATTTTTATACATATGTATGTATTATATTATTTTCTATTCACGTAGTTTACTTGTTGGGTTTTAGGTTCACTAGATTTCATCGTTCCAGGTGAGTATGTATAGGCGGTGATGGTTGACGAGGGATCGACCAAGGTGAGAGTACGCTCATCGATCGACACATGTTTTCCGCATATTAGAACATTTTTTTATGATTTATTAAATTTTTATTCCTTGAGAAAAACTCTTATGAGTATTTATTTGAATTTTTACCGTTTCATGATTTGATGTTTACGATGACGCCTGGCTGAATCAACCCTTATGATAGTATTTGAATTTGTTGACTTAGGTAGCATTTTGAAATTTATATAAAAAAATCGCATTTTTTACTTAAAAAGTCAGGCATTTCAACTTGGTATCAGAACAAGGTCCTGTAAGATAAGCGCTCGCCTACTGTTTGAGCTAGTTCTCGTTTTTATTCCTTGAGAAAAAACTCTTATGAGTATTTATTTGAATTTTTACCGTTTCATGATTTGATGTTTACGATGACGCCTGGTTGAATCAACCCTTATGATAGTATTTGAATTTGTTGACTTAGGTAGCATTTTGAAATTTATATAAAAAAATCGCATTTTTTACTTAAAAAGTCAGGCATTTCAACTTGGTATCAGAACAAGGTCCTGTAAGATAAGCGCTCGCCTCCTGTTTGAGCTAGTTCTCGTTCGACCGCACCACCAAGTCGTATGTCTTGATTAAAAATGTTATGTTTAAGTTATTTATTTTCGTTACGAAGTTTAAATTAATATGTTGAAGGCTTAAGTTTGAGTTGTTTATTGTTACTCTTGAGGTTTAAATTTTTTTATGTAAAGGGTAACGTTTATTTTAAAGTTTAAATGTCCTAGTATGTATGTGGTGGTCGGGCTGTTGATTACAGATAATATTTGGAAGAGGGCGATGGAGAAGAAATTCCTAAGTCGAAGATGATGGCTCTGGCAGCAGCGCCCGATTTCTAGCCGGGATGGTTCAGTTGTTAGAGCAGTTTGTGGGACAAGTCGGTCGTGGAGGTTGACTGCCAACCAATAAAGGGCTTAACATCAGGATCCACAGGAGCGCTTCAGAGGTCAGCGTCCCCAAGGAGTTTTCTTGTACTACTAATCCACTCGTGGTGGAAAGCTGGATCAAATCCGTGGGGTTATATTTACTACATTCAGATGGTAGACCGTGACTGACTGAGATGTGACATCTAAATGTTGAGGGATGACGTTATGATCTGGTGGAAGGGAGCTAAAGTGACCGTTGACCTGGCTATTCTCGCCTAGGGTGGATTATTTTATGATCATTATTTAACTGCCGATGTGCGTTTAGAATTGAAGAGGGAGTTCATGACACTAAAGCAGAAGGACTTATCTATGCGGGACTATGTCCGAAAATTTGAGCGAAGTTGTTATGTTGTTCCCTTGATTGGAGGGGAAGCGGACGAGAAGCTACGGAATTTTATTGATGGATTACGACTGACGATCAACCATGATGTTAGGCGGCCGATCCTAAGGATTACATGGCAGCCGTCGATAAAGCTCTGAGGGCCTAACAAGACTGGAATGAGATTGAAGAGGAGCACCTGCAGAAGTGGCAGGTATCTCAGCCTCAACACCAGAGACAATTCAAGAGGCATAATATGGGGGCCACAGCGACCTTAGGGACAGCGTCCTCAGTTTTGGAGACCACCGCCCTCCACTACCCCAAAGATTGACAACAAGCCAGTATGTCCGAAGTGCCATAAACCATGTCGATCAGTTGCATATTGGGGATGAATGTATGCCTTAAATGCGGAGAAAGGGGTCACTATGCCAAGGATTGTCAATAGCTGAAGCAACCCGTGGCATGCCGAGCCTTTGTGATGACCGCGGAGCAGGCGGATCCGAACACCATCGTGGTCACAAGTATGATTATTTTAGCTGGCACTACTGCTTTGATTGACTCTAGTGCTACACATTCTTTTATATCGGGTTTTGGCCCCGGATTCTGATATATCAATTAAAAAAACGCCTTGTAAATTTATACTATGCACGTAGCATAGAATCCGGGATTTGTGGTCCCGGATTATTATAGTGTTACAAAACTATCTGATTCGTGATATTTTGCAAATGATATTTTTACATTATTTTTAAAAAAGGTCTAAATTATGATTATCTTTAAATTCGAACCTTCATTGTTAAAATTTGAAATCCTGAGATGAGGACCTCACATTAAGTATCCCAGAACTGATCTAAAGTGGCCACCGACCAGCACGGGCCTCTAAGCTGATACCATCTCGGTACGTCCTGACCTCCTCTAAGCTGACTCCAGCTCGCGTTACTAAATCAGAACAACATCAACAGATCAGCTTGTACTACAGTACTATCAGATCTGTCAGGTCTCGTGCTCACATCAGAGATAAACCACGCAAAAACAAGCGGAAGCTACTAAAAAGAGGGTAAAAGTTTTGCTTTTGGCCTGACAGAAAGATAACATAATTTAAAATAGTGCTATACTCAAAATATATCCCAGTTTAATAAATCTACAACAGTACAAACAGTCAAGTACAACAAATTGCCCCACTGCCGAATACAACACAAGTACTAAAAGACTGCCAGCTATATAGATCTAAGCATCACCCGGGACATCCCACCCGAAGTGATACCAGTGCATAAAAATAATATACATAACTGGGACACTCTAACCACCTCCTGGGGCACCTCCAGCCGGGCCAACTCCACGACCAGCTGAGTAACCTGGGAACCCTGAACAAACAACAGGAAAACAAAACAAACCAAACCCCAGAGGAACATGGGTTCAAACCCCAGTACGGAGAGCAACTGAAACAGTTAAAGAACAGCATAAGATAAAATGAAGATGCTATGCATGAGACATTGAACAGCAGCTGAAGGCTTCAACCAAAGAAAGGGAGCCAAGGATCTCAAACACAGCTCAACGGGATCTGCAATGAATGGTGTCCACTGGTGTGTGTACAAGCATACGGAAATTACCCGCTCGTCTTTACACCACACCCGAATACCAGATGCATCAAAAAACTCAACCTGTCGTTGCCCAACTCATGAACTGTGGTAGTCAACCACTCGGCGCATGAGGTCTAACATATCCCAGCAGGGATATGAGAGTTTCGTATTTCCGCTCGCCCTCGCACCCTGGAAAGAACAGAACAGCAACAATACAACAAGATACAAGGCAGCAGGGATATGAAATGAACGTGAATTAATGCATGTATGCATATAACAGCAGCTAGCATAAAACATATGCACAACAGCATGCATACACGGCCATTCACACAAACAGCAACCTCACAATTTATCCCACGCCATTTCCAAGCTATAACAAGCTCAAATCCGTACCTCAATATTCTGTGCAACAATTACAACAAAACGGGGTCCCGAGAAATCTGGTCTACAACCTGCTAAACAACACGCATAATTCTCAGGGACGCTAACACAGAATCACAACTGGGAGCTACACTCAACCAGCGATAATCCTACCTTCATAACTCAACAGGAAGCTCAAATCAAAGTCTAAGGTAAGATCTTATCAATTAATCGAAGCGCTACCTGAAACAGCGAACACGCTGCCGAAGATAGCAACTTCGCGATCCTACTTCCAGCCTACCACAGCTTCCAAAAATGATATCAATCGAAAGAGCAACTCTCAAGAGTGCAGCGCCACCGGTATTGCTCAAAACAGAGACGGGAAACGACGGGAATCGATGGAGAAAAGCTACGGTGAACTGTGCTTAGGGTTCGCGACAAAGATTGGGAATCGGGGGAAATATTAGCTAAGTATCGGGGAACCAATAATAGAGAATAGCAGCCAAGTCCTCTATTAAATACACTTCTCAACAGCTGACAGAAGTAGGAACAGATTCCACCGACAAAACAGTCGTCATCGCTGTTATATCAACCAGCAGTTGAAATATCGTATCAGCTTTTGCCTATCGCTAAACAGCAAACAACTAAACAAAACGACATTGCCCGCTAGTCACTGCTGATCGCTAACCAACAGCTGAT
>KQ986841.1:183298-195688 GCA_001598015.1 Dorcoceras hygrometricum
AGAAAATAATTCTCTCGACTTCGTCCACTGTTTCTTCAACCCTTGTCATTATTTACCGTGAGCTTCTCCGGTAGATCCCCGTTGATTCCGGCCACCATTTTTCACGTTTGAGGTAGCGTTGGACTCCTCTTGGAAAGCTCTTTCACCTCGTACCCATTTTAGAGGCTGTCTTTGGCTGGAGCGAAAGCACGAAGTTGCTGTTTGTGTTCGTGCTTTTCGAAGTGCAGGTAGCTTTCGATCTAGCTTAAGAACTTGTTTTAAGTTTCCTGTTAAGTTGGTTGGGTAGGAGTGAAGGCTAGTTTGTGCCTCTTATTTCCAGCCGTGAGCTCTTGAGAAATTGGCCGTGAGTTTGGCTGTTTTCCCTGAAATCTGTGTATTGTGTTTTGGGCAGATTTGTGCAGGCAGGGAGTTGCTTTGTCCTTTGAGGAATTAAGGTACGGGTTGAGCTTGTAAATTTCAGCAAGGTGACGGCTTGGATGAATTGTGAGATGGCCGTGTGTTATGTGTTGTGTACATGTTGTTGGTATTGTTGTCGTGCATATGTTGATGTGCTTGTTATTGTCCAGCATGTGCATACACGGTTTTGCATCTCATTCCAGTTTCATTGCCATCGTTGCGTCGTTCTTGTTCTGTTTCTTACCAGGTTGCGAGGGCGAGCGGCAATACCGCACTCTCATCTCCCTGCTGGGTTATGTTAGCCCCTATGCGCCGAGTGGCTAACTACCACAGTTCATAGGTTGGGCAACAGCAGGCCGAGTTGTTGGATGCATCTGGTATTCAGGTGTTGTGTCCTGGCGAGTGGCTAGCTACCACACTTGGAACACACCCAGTGGCCACCATATGTTGCAGTTTTAGTCGAGCTGTGCTTTGACTTCCTTTCCGGTTGGAGTCTTTGGGTTGTTGTCCAGCATCTCATGATAGCATCTGCATTTTTTATTCTTGCTGCTTATTGCTGATTTATAGTTGCTCTCCGTACTGGGGTTTGACCCCATGTCCCTCCGGGGCTTGGTTTGTTTCTTTGTTGTGTTGTTTTCAGGAAACCCAGGTTCTACAGCTGGTCGTGGGTTTAACCCAGCTGGTGGTGCCCCAGGAGGTGGCTAGTGTTTCCCAGTAGCATATAGTATATATATATATGTATCAGCGGGCCAGGGGGATGCCCTGGGCCTTGTTGTTGTATCCGTAGGGGAGTCTGATACATGTTTGGATTTATGTATGCTTTGTTGTTGGTTGTTTTGAATTGGCAAACTTATTTTACGTATCGTTGTATTTTAAATTATATGTTTAAAACCGTCGGGCCTAAAAGCGAAAATTTTACCCACTTTTTGATAGCTTCCGCATGTGTTTATCTGTTGTGAGCACGAGGCCTGACACATACACACTCCCGTAATTTGGCGATGCACCCCGGTCAGTCGACTGACATCCGCACGCCCATAAGATGATCGTTTTTATCTTTGCCATAATTCACTTTAAAGTTTTGAAATATACTTCCTTTAAAACTTCGTGATATATGACAGAAAAACTTCTGTTATTCCTCCTTCGTCGCCTTGCCATATATCATTAAAACATTTACACTGCTGAAACTTTCTTTAAAATTCTTTCTCGTATCTGAATAAGATCGCATACATATATGTTTGCTATTTTAAAACTCTTTTGATGTTTGAAAGCCATTGGGGAGTACATCGGAGTGCAATTGAAGAAGAAACTCGAATCAGCTCAGGCTATAGAAATGAATAACGAAGCACAGAGCTCTAAGCTGAAGAATTATCTCTTGAAAATGGGTAGAACTTCGAACTGAGTACTGAAAACAGCTTGGAGAAGTTCGAACAGATTAGATAAACCTATAAGATCATAACAGATTTCTAACTAAACCATTTCCTATCAGCTCAAAATCTCATCCTTAGCTATCCAGCATGAGTACTGTAAACATCTTGGAGAAGTTCGAATAGGTTAGCTAAGCTTATCAGACCAGAACAACATTCTAACTAGACCAGCTTTTAGAGATCTTTGTACATCATTGTACTCCCTGGATGAACTGAGTATGGGGCTGTATGAGCTTCTGCCATAATATCATATCTCAAGGTATCTACTCGAGGAACCCATATTCGGCCTTGAAACCTAACCAATCCCCCTTCTACAGTGTAGAGATCACCACCTTTCTCTTCGTCTTGCTTCTTCCACTTCTTCAGCTGGTCATCTCTCAGCTAACCTTATCTGATTTGATCTTTCAATGATGATTGGACGAAGAGGATGAACAGGTTTGCGGTAATACTACGGGGCACCATCTCTAACCCGAAATTCTCAATCTCTTAAGCTAATCGTCTCTGAGATGTAAGTTGCGTCAACCCTATTGATTTCGTACTTAAAGCATAGTCCACCACATTGGCCTTACCTGGATGATAGATAATGGTAAAATCGTAATATTTTACCAGCTCCAACCACCTTCGCTGTCTCATGTTAAGTTCCTTCTGGGTGAAAAAGTACTTAAGGCTCTTATGATCTATAAATATTTCGCACTTCTCCCCATACAGTTAATCTCTCAAAATCTTTAAGGTAAAAAACACAGCGGCTAGATCCAGGTCATGTGTAGGGTAATTCTTCTCATGTTTCTTCAGCTGCCTGTAAGCATATGCAATTACTCTACGGTCCTGCATCAGCACAACTCCTAAACCCAGCTTGGACTCATCTGTATAAATAACAAAATTTCCTTGTTTCGAAGGCATGGTCAACACCGGAGCTTCAATCAAAGCTTTCTTCATTTTCTCAAAACTCAGCTGACAATAGGGGGTCCATTCATACTTGACTTGCTTCTTAGTTAAAGAGGTTAATGGAACAGCTATTTTTGAAACCTTAATAAAACGTCTATAGTATCCAGCAAGACCCAAAAATCTTCTAACCTCGGTAACAGATTTGGGCACAGCCCAGTCCCATATTGCTTCGACCTTTTTGTCAACCTCCAACCCGTCCTTGGAAATGATATGACTAGGAATGCAATCTTCTCCAGACAAAACTCACACTTACTAAAATTTAGCAAATATTTGTTTGCCCTTCAAAACTTGCAACGTTGTCCTAAGCTGGTTGGAGTGCTCCGCTCTGTTCTTAGAATACACTAGAATATCGTCTATAAAAACTATTACATACTGATCCAAATACGGTTGGAACACTCTATTCATCAAACCCATAAAGTCTGAAGGTGGTTGGTTAATCTAAAATGAATTACTAGGAACTCATAATGACAATAGGGTGTTCTGAATGCCATCTTATAAATATCAGCTTGCTTGATCTTCAACTGGTGATAACCAGATCGCATGTCAATCTTGGAAAACACTGCTGCTACCTTCAATTGGTCAAAAAAATCATGAATCCTAGGGAGGGGATACTTATTCTTAATAGTAAGCTTATTCAGCTCACGATAATCTATGCACAATCTCAAGCTTCCATCCTTCTTCTTGACGAACAGCACAGGGGCTCCCCATGGTGATGTGCTAGGCCATATGAAGCCCTTGTCCAACAAGTCCTAGATTTGATCCTTTAATTCCCTCATATCTGTAGGAGCAAGTCGATAGGGTGGTCAGGAAACAGGAGCTACTCCTGGTACTAAATCAATCACAAACTCTAGCTCCTGATCTGGAGGCACTCCGTAGATATCTTCTGGAAAAACTTCTGGAAACTCGTTTACCACTTCCACCTCTACCAGCTTGGGCTTCGTAGCAACAACTAGGGACGATAAACTAGCCAAAATTTCTACTCCAACCTTCCTTAAACAGCTTTGGGGTTTTAAATCTGAAAAAATACGAGGAACTCTCCTAAGCTGGTTAGCTTCAAAAGAAAACTGGTATCCCTTTACGTGTCTTGACCACTACGGTTCTAAGCTTAAAATCAATTACTACTCCGTACCTATTTAACTAGTCCATTCCCAAAATAAAATCGAACTCGGACATAGGTAAAACATTTAATTCGGCCGTAATTAAATGTCCTTGAACTACGATCTATAAACCACGATAAAAATCATGAGACACCAATTCCTATCCTGAGGGTACGGTCACACAAAAACCTATGGACAACTGGTCTGGTCTGGTCTGGAAGGTAAATTCTTAGTAAACTCTTCTACTATAAACGAATGGGTCGCACCTGAATCTATTAGGGCAAAAGAGGTATACGAGCGATCAAAATCTCACCCATAACTACAGTAGAGTCTGGGTTGTCTTGATCAGCTGTCATGACATATGCCCTACTGGTCACCAGCTGCTTCAGCATCGGGAAATACATAGCAATGTGGTCACCAGCTGCTTCAGCATCGGGAAGTACTTAGCAATGTGGCCTTGAGCACCACACTTGTAGCAGCCTCTCTGGCCAGCTCTTCATTGACCAGAATGGTTCTTTTGACACTTGGGGCAAACTGGTCGGTTGTCTATGGCGGGAACGGCACTAATAGATTGGTCTGGTATAGGTTTCTGTTCTTGCGGACTTTGTTGGTTCTTGTTATGCTTCTTGAAAGGCCTTTGATCTTTCTGCGGGTAGGCCTGCCTCTTTTGTTGTCGCTCCTCTAACCTCCTTCCATTCTTGTTCAACTCGAAGGGCCTTGTCCACATCTGTCCTATAAAACTTAGGCTCAACTAGCCTAACATTAAGCTTGAGTGTAGGCCTCAACCCGTCAACGAAATGTCGCAACTTCTTTTCTGGATCCCTTCCATTTAGAGGTACAAAGTAGCATCCTCTCTCAAACTTACGAATATACTCTTGAACTGTCATGTTCCCCTGTTTCAATGCCAGGAACTCCCTCTTAAGCTCAACTTTTTATCTGTGGTGAAATACTGGTCAAAGAACACTCTCTTGAAAACTTCCCATGAGAGATTAGCCAGGTCCACTGCCAGGTTGGCTCCTTCCCACCAAATCATAGCATCATCTCTCAACATATACATGACGCATCTGGGCCTGTCCAAATATGTCACCTGGAGGTTTTCAAATATAACCTCCATGGACTTGATCTAGCTTTTAGCAACAAGCGGATCAGTTGTACCGCTAAACTCTTTCGATCTCTGCCATTGAAACCTCTCATGGGGATCTTCATGATTAGATCCTTTGTTTGAAGATTGGCCATTATCTCAGCTGGTCTGTTCTACCAGCTGTTCTAGGAGTTCGTTCATCCCAGGTAAAACACGATTGTTGTTGTCTGGGTTGGGCTCCTCTATAGGGTTGCTTCTTCTACCCCTTCATCTACCTGACGTTATAGCCCGCAATCCACAAAAAAAAACATCAGAAACTCAAAATAGAATGACTCTATTACATAACAATAAAACTCATAGTTCAGGAGATGCGGTCGGCGTAAACTACTCCAGACTGGGAATGCGTGTTTATCTCTAGGACCATGCTTTGATACCAAGTTGTGATGCCTAGACCTGAGGGAGTCTGCAGATTGGAGAAAAAAGATTAAATCGTAAAAAAAGAAAGGACTAAAAGCAATAATTGGTATTCCCTTCTGTTAGAGTAGATGCCCAACTAGCCAACTTGTGGCGTGTGGGTTTTATTGACTCTTGTGTATAAAAATCTTTATATATGATATACGCACTTCTTTATGGCATTTTTATTTTCATTATGTTATAATGTTAACAATTGTGTTGGATAAAGAACTAGAATGCACCATAGTGTATGTTAGATGTGATAGTGGATATGATGGCTATCATGAAACACATCTAATAGTCACTGTGTATTCTGAATTCGTTCCTAGTCGATTGGGCCGTCAAATGAGGATAAGGCCGCCCGAGCTTGAGACTAGCATCTGCGATGTGAAGTACCATGTTTCATTGGTAGGGAACATTGTGATGTTCTGAGCATGCAGATGGATAGTGACCTGGTGATCTATCGAACTACCCTCGTTCGGACTTTCCAAGTGGTTACCATTTGTCGAGTAGATAAGTCCGAGGTCTTGGTTGTACTGATTACTCCTCACTACTCAAAACGTCATTGAGACTCTACATGATAGGCGCCTCACTTTGACCCGTTTGCCAACTCACTTGGGGTTATTAGGCGGCGGGATTGGGTGAGGTCCCGATGCATGTAGGAGTCGATGCTTCGTTGTCGAGGATTCACCGCTCGCTTTCATGCGTGGATATCCTATGCTATCTGAGGTGATAATAGTGTATAAATCTCTGGCCAGAGTACTGGATGTGTTTTAGGTAAATGGGTTTGCCTAGTTACACTCGCGATGTCACTATTTAATCTCCAAGATGTATGCATAGCTATCGGATCTCTAGCGACTCTCGATTTACCAATGGTCGTTGATCTGATCGGGATATATGTGTTGAAAGGACCATACTGTACGCTAAACATGACCGACTGGTTCTTGCAGGCACTATAAGTGATACCTAGGGGATCATGGCGCGATGTTGCTAGGCGTTTTACCATGATCCGTTGGGCAAGTCCGAAATTATGATTTCGGAGTCACAATGGTTGTGAGCCCTCGGCTAGCTGTATCCCTCAACCATTGAGGGTCACACAAGTACTGGATTCATGATTCCCGCACGGAAACTGAGCTCAATGTGTTGAGCATAGGATAAGGAATTTGGGGAGTGCGACTTCCTAAAAGTCAACAGGGGTCAAATTGCGATTTTCCAAAGTTGAGGGGCTGAACTGTAATTTTGGACTAGATAATCTGAAAAATTGTTTTTCGAATCATAATATTCAGTTTTGGAAACTGAGTCGATCGGTCCGATCTGATCGTCGATCGGAGTTATGATGAAAACGCAGTGATTTAAATGAACCGAATGTTCATATTGACTTGGGCCTGACCCAAGTCCAATGGGCCGGTTCAAGCCCATCATAGGTCTATATGTTGATATGACCTAGGGATTTAATCACAACACACAACTACACAAACCCTAGCCTCCAATTCTCGGCCGCCCCTCTCCTCCTCTACCTCGCCGCCGCCGACCGCCCAACGCCGCTGCCCGCCTGCCACCGCCGCCGTCGCCCGAATTTCGCGTGTTCGGACTTGTTCCGATCAGCGTGATGAGGAGAATCCGATCGTGCTAAAATCCGTCAGATCTTCTAGTGCAGATTGATGGAGGAATCGCGCTTCCGGTCGTGGACCTTATTAGATGATCTACCGCCGCCTACCTTTTGAAGTGCCGGTTTCCCTGTGAAACTGGTCGGAGCCAGGCGCCTAGACGCCAGCAAGGTAACAATCTATAAACGTCCTATGTAATGGTTTATTGATTAGGTTTTAATGTATTGAACGTATCTACGGGGCAAAAAGTTTAACTTCCGCTGGTGACCCCCGGGAAACGGGATCCGGATCCGCCATTGTCGACAACAGTGGTATCAGAGCACATGCTCGGATCCTTCAATACATTTTATTGCCTGAATTGCATACATCTCGAATTTCGATTTCAGAAAACAAAAAAAAATTTTTGGCAGGCTGCCCGCCGCCGCTGTGTGCGGCGGCGACCACCACCGCGCGCTCGATGGCACGCGAACAACCGCGTGCCGGCCTGCGCAATTGTTGCGCAATGGCCGGGCCACCGTGCGCTGGTGTAGCGCATGGTGATGCGCAGGCCGCGCGCTATGTGGTGGCGGCGCGCTAGGTGGTGGCGCGCTATGTTGTGCCGCGCGCTATGTGGTGATGGCGGTCGCCGCCGTGCGGCCGCCGTCCGGCGTTTTCCCACAGTCGGTTGTGACCTGTTTTGTCTTCTGAATTTTGTTCGGGCCTGTCCGGGGCAGCCCATGAAGTTTTCGGGGCAATATTCGATATTGGGCCGATTTTGGTCGGACCAAAATTGATTTTGAAATTTTTGAAATTTTGGGCCTAAAATTGTTTTAAGCCCAATTTGATGCAATTAAAATTATAAAATGTGATTTTAGTTATGAAATATGATTTTATAATTAAAATATGAATTTGTTGATTAAAATATGATTTTGTCGACAAAATGCGATTTTATTTATAAAATGCGATTTTATAATTAAAATATGATTTTGTAGGTAAATATCAAATTTGATTTGATTATTTAAATTTATGTCAATTAATTAGATTGATTGCATGTTTGGGATGATCGAGAGCCGTGCCCAATGTGTTAGGTGTATGCTATAGGTTTGCGATTTTTGTTGTATATATATTGTTGATATCGATTAAAGTGGGTGTGTTTGTGGTCCGGTCCCACCCCTACAAATTTGTATCCCAATATGTCATGGAAATTTAAATGTAAATTACTAGATTTAGTGGGAGGACATTTTGAAGACGGTGAAGATGACGATCAAAGATATTGAAGACCGAAGATCTGTAAAACCGGAAGCAATTGTAATAGGATTGCATTGCATATTGCATTTCACCTAGGACTGGACCCAGGTCCGTGATTGGAAACCACGGACCGCATAGCTCTCACGATCGATCATCCCAAAATTTATTTATATATTCGATATATGGTGAATCCGCATGTTTCAAATTATGATTTAAAATATTTTTGAGACCAAATTTTCAAAAATAAAATCACTCGTTTAAAATACGATTTAAAACTGATATCAAGATTAAAAGTTTATTCGATAAACTAAGGGAATTTAAATCTGTTTAAATTATCCCTACCTTCCATCAACAATGGGTGTACGCCGATGCTACCCGCATACAGGCCCGGCTCATATTATTGAGGGGGTTATGTATGCCGGAAAGCTGTACACATCATTGACACTCGTTGTGAGTCGGTTGGAACTCCCTTTAACGTTGGCTCATATTATTGGGGACGTTAAGGGGACCGTCCTTCACGACTCAACATTGATGGGTCATCTTGACACGTGATAGTAATCGGCGTCATATTATTGGGCCCTTACTGGACGTGAGGTAAATACATGGAGGTTGCACCGGTTGCAATTGGGCTCTACCTTTTGGGGGTCATGGTTGGCTGATATTATTCGGGACCATGATCGCTCAATTGGACTCTGTGTACCCACTAAGGAAACTTGCTTTCCCAATTTCATTAGAGGGTGGTGAAATCGTTAAAATAGTGGGATGGTAATTCATAAAACTAAATGACCTTGTTTTATGTCTTAGCGTTTTTCAAATATAGTTAGTAATGCATGTCTGTTTTTATTTTCAGTATAATCTGCTTTAAAATGTCTTCGATCAAAAACCCACTCGCTGCTATACTGGATAGCAACAAGTTCACTGGTCTGAACTACCAAGACTGGCTTCGAAACCTCAACATTGCGTTGGCTTCGAAGAAACTTCTCTATACGATAGAGAAGAGCCCTCTGAAGGAAGCCCCTGCCGATATCAGCCCTGAGGAGCTGACTACGCTTAAACAATGGTGGGACGACGAGCTTAAGACTCGATGCTATGTGATGGCATCGATGTCCAACGAAATGCAACGGCGCTTTGAGAATACGAAGTATGCTGCTGACATACTCTTTCATCTTAAGGAACTGTATGGGGAGAACTCTCGACATGAGAGGTTCACCGCTGTCAAGGAGCTTATGACAAGCCGCATGCGCGATGGGACTTCGGTCCACGAGCATGGGGTTCGTATGATTGGGCTCGTTGAAAAGCTGAACAAGCTGGCAGCCACCCTCGAAGAGGTGGTTAACATGTTGGTCGTGTTCGAGGGGACCATAAATAAGGACAAGCTCGTCCTCCTTATGGGCTCTTCTTCCTCTGCGAAGAAGGGGCCCAAACGCAAGGGTAAGAAGCGTTCTGCCCATGTGAAGGAGGAAAATCCCACTAAGAAGCCCAAGGCAAAGACTTCCAAGCCAAATAAGACCGAGGATGTTTTCCACCACTGCCACAAGCCTGGGCATTGGAGGAGGAACTGTAAGGAGTACCTCGAGCAGTTGCGAACTGCAAAAGGTATGTTCTATATCGAAATAAATATGTCTCTTAATTCGATTTCTTGGGTACTTGATACAGGATGTGGATTTCATATCTGCAATGATTTTCAGGTGATGACAAGAAGCCGACGTCTTAGAGAGGGTGAGACCCACTTGAGGATGGGCAATGGAGAAACAGTTGCTGCAGTAGCTATAGGAGATGTTTATTTATTTCTGTCTTCAGATTTTAAGTTGTTATTGAGAAACGTTTTATTTGTTCCCGAGTTAATAAAGAACATTATTTCTGTTTCTATGCTTGATATTGATGGATATTCTTGTATGTTTGCTAATTCGATTTGCACTATATACAAGAATGAATGTTTAATTGGAATTGGGGAACGCGAAAACGATTTGTACACCTTAAAATTGAAACAAGTTCCAACTCGCGACGTTGAAACACATACAACAACAATTAAAAGGAAATACGATAGCTTAAACCCAGCACGACTTTGGCACGCTAGGCTAGGTCATATTTCTCTAAGAAGGATGAACAAGTTAGTTAGGAGTGACATGTTTGATTTGTCAGACATTAACTCCCTACCGACTTGTGAGTCTTATCTCAAGGGAAAGATGATTAAACAACCCTTTAAGGGCAAGCCTGAACGTGCTCAAGGCCTAATGGATTTGATCCATAATGATGTGTGTGGGCCACTTAGCATTGGTACTAAGTACGGTCACACATACTTCATCACGTTGACCGATGATTACTCTAGGTATGGGTACTTGTACTTAATGAAGCACAAGTCTGAATCTTTTGAAAGGTTCAAAGAATTCAAGGCTGAAGTAGAAAATCAATTAGGCAAAAGTATTAAAGCACTTCGATCCGATCGAGGTGGTGAATACTTGAGTGCTGAATTTCAAGACTATCTAAAAGAGAATGGGATTCTCTCACAGTGGACCCCTCCGGCCACACCACAGCTCAATGGTGTAGCGGAGCGTCGTAATCGAACCCTGATGGACATGGTTCGATCTATGATGAGCTTCACTGAGCTTCCTACCTCGTTTTGGGGCTATGCGCTCGAAACGGCGGTAATGTTGTTGAACAATGTCCACACCAAGGCAGTGGATAAGAATACATATGAGATATGGATGGGCAAACCGCCCAAATACTCATTTATGAGGATTTGGGGATGTCTTGCTTACGTGAAGCAGACAGTGGGAGATAAGCTGGATACTAGATCCATCTTATGCTACTTCATTGGGTATCCAAAGAATTCTATTGGATACTACTTCTACTATCCCAACGAAACAAAAATGTTTGTTTCTAGAAATGCCACCTTTATGGAAAGGGAGTTTCTACTTGATAGAAAAGGCAAGATAGTAGAACTCGAAGAGGTTCGAGAACCATCTGAAGTACCAAGTGAGTCTCCCGCACCTCCAGAGCCAGTACCAAAAATGGTCGCACCTAGGAGATCCGAAAGGGTTCCTAGGGCTCCTGAAAGATATGGTTTTCTCCTTGAAGATGATCAGGGTGATCAAGTTATTGGATGTGATCCAAGAACCTTCAAGGAGGCGATTTCCGATGCTGATTCTAGTTTATGGCTTGAAGCAATGCAGTCTGAGATTGACTCAATGCATGCGAATCAAGTTTGGACTCTTGTTAATCCCCCCTAAGGAATTGTTCCTATTGGGTGTAAATGGATATACAAGAGGAAACTTGGGCCTGATGGTAAGGTATTGACCTACAAGGCGCGACTGGTCGCGAAAGGTTACACTCAAAGGAAAGGTGTTAACTATGATGAAACCTTTTCACCAGTCGCAACGTTCAAGTCAATTAGAATCTTACTTGCCATAGCAGCATGGTACGACTATGAGATATGGCAAATGGATGTGAAAACTGCATTCCTTAATGGAAACAATAAGGAAGAGATCTACATGACGCAGCCTGAGGGTTTCACATCTGTTGGAAGCGAGCATAAGGTATGCAAGCTTCAGAGATCGATCTACGGTCTCAAACAAGCATCGAGGAGTTGGAACCTGATATTCGATGAAACAATTAAGGAATTTGGTTTCATCAAGAATCTCGAGGAGCCATGTGTATATAAGAAGGTAGTTAAAAGCCCTGTGACATTCCTTGTACTTTATTTTGATGACATTCTACTCATTGCGAATGATGTAGGAATGCTGCAATAAACTAAAGTATGGTTGTCTAGTAGATTCTCGATGAAGGACATGGGTGAAGCATCCTATATTCTTGGAATTCAGATCTATCGGGATAGATCGAAAAGGATGCTCGGACTCACCCAAGCTACCTACATCGATACCATACTTAAGCGATTCTCTATGGAAGAGTCCAAGAGAGGACACCTACCTACTGTGCCACGGGGTCACTCTATCTAAGTCTATGTGTCCAAAAGACTGATGAGGAGAGGAAGCATCCTATATTCTTGGAATTCAGATCTATCGGGATAGATCGAAAAGGATGCTCGGACTCACCCAAGCTACCTACATCGATACCATACTTAAGCGATTCTCTATGGAAGAGTCCAAGAGAGGACACCTACCTATGTGCCACGGGGTCACTCTATCTAAGTCTATGTGTCC
>KQ986841.1:220975-231224 GCA_001598015.1 Dorcoceras hygrometricum
GTTCGCTCTTGGTTCGCCACCGCTGGCATGTACACTAGAAGCGCAGAAAACCGCCTCGCATACTCGGCCACACGCATATCACCTTGCTTCAGGTTATCAAACTCACGTTCCCGGCTAGCGAAGTAGGACTCTGGGGTGTATTCGCGTCGAAAGGCCTCGCAGAAAACATCCCAAGTGAGCATCGTCCCACTATCTCGAAGCATCCTCGAAGTACTCCTCCACCAGCGCTGAGCATCATCTCTTAGCTGCAGCACTGCCAACTTCAGTCTCTTTTCCGGAGCGTACTCCAGGGTATCAAATAGCTCCTCCATCTGAACAAGCCACGCCTCAGCCCTAGCGCCACCCTCAGTACCGGCCAACGTCGGTGGGTTCGTCCGCTGAAATCGGGCCAAGACTAACTCCATTCCACCTATCTGCCTAGTGACGTCCTCAACCTGATCGTCATCGCTACCGGCTCTAGACTCCTCCTCAGAACGTCTAGTACTCCTACCTCCTCCTCGTCTCGGCGGCATCTAAACAAGCCTAGAGGTAAGATCTCACAGCAGATATAGCAACAAGACAGATAGATCACATAAGTCACAGAGGCAATCAAAATCAAATCAAAACTCTGTGCCTAGACTCGAGTGTGATCAAAAGAAATCGAGCTTATCCCAGTTTTAGCTCTGATACCAAAAATGTCAGGCCCCGTGCTAATTACTAACAATTAACACAAAATAAGCGCATAAATACAGAAGCTTAAAATCAGGGCTTAAAAATTTTTCGAAATATAATGGGCCTGAGCTTCAAATCATACATTCAAAATATTCAATACTCAAAATATGAGTTAACTCAAACTCATACAACAAGTAACCACATAATATCAATTCAAAATACAGATCCCAAAATACATGATAACACGGGGCATCCCCCGGTTCAATACATATCATAAATAAACTGGGACTCAGAGGCGCGGGGATCGACCAGCTGAACTTCCACTCTGCCCAGTTAGGTTACCTGAAACTCCTGCAAATGGGCAACGCAGACCCAAACAACAAAAGCAGGAAAACAAGTACGAGGTCAAGCCTCAGTACGAAGAGCTATCAAAGAAGATAAACAAGCAACAAGCTATAAATCAATGCTATGAATGCATGAGGCTGTCAAAAGAAATCAGTCAGCTAGACCGGTGCAACAACCGGCAAATCATATCATGTCGCCTCTATACCACGGTCTATCAACCGGGAAATCATCGGTCTGTGATCATCGGGGCCCGTTAGCCCATCACAGCTCGGTGGTAGACACTCGTATCCGGTAGTCACCGCTCCGACGATAGCGTTGGACTTTTCAGGCACGACCCACCAGTCGGCCAGTCACAACGTGGCACCCAATCAGGTTATCAAATCGAATCTGTAAATCAGGCTCAAGATGTATGAATGAATGCCATTCAATATCCATGCTCAAGACATAATATGCCTAAACGTAAAACAGTACACACATTCAATCAAAACAGTAACTGATTCACGTAAGCACATATCAGTAAAGCCACAGATTTCACAACATCGAATTATAACCATGCTCACGCTCAAGCTGCTAAGAGCGGCTCAATCCGTACCTTTCTTCTTCAATTTACCTAACAGATTTCTCCTGGCTCAAATCACGCAGCAGGAAACTTCCTGGAAGCTGAAATCTGTTACAACATAGCTAATATCTTAGCTCAATTTAGCTATAAAATCACGCTAATCCTACGGCCAGAAGCATACTATGATCCTACACTTCTACGCAGGCATTAACTACTAAAAACCGAGCTCAAACTACAAGAAAAGTTCACCCAACAGCTCACGCTAGCAGAAGAATGCGCGAACAGACTTTTCTCAAAAGTTTCGAACTCCAGCAGCTTCGCGTCTCCACACCAGCGCTAAAACAACGTCTCAAATGGGTAGCAAACGAAAGAGTTAAGCAAGGGGAATCCAGCGCCACTAAGGTTGTCAAAAACAGAGGCTGGAAGCGACGGGAATCGGCGGTGGAAAATCACGGTGAACAGTAGCTCGACGAGGGTTTGGAGAAGAAGAGATAAGGAATAACTGGCTCAAAATAATTCTAAGTGTCGATCAACACTTATATAAATACCTCTTAAATCCTTGCCTGCTGATCCATCAAAATCAATCGAAGTGTCCAGCAGAAGTCTATCAGCAGCAGCCCTCTCTTTTCCTTTCGTTAAATTCAGCAGCAACGACTACACAAACAAACGCATGAAATCACTTCAAAACGACACCGTTCCAACTTATCAAAACGACGCCGTAGCAAACACCAGCTGACAACAGCTCTCGCAAGCAAAACGACCAAGAGCTGGTAACATCTCTCTCTTCAAAACAATCCATCTGCTGGTCGCGTGAAGTCACTCAAAACGACGATGCATCTACTAATCCAAACGACGTCACTTAAGTTACGTAAACATTGCTACCAACAGCTGATCTCTCAAACGAAAAGCTCAAACGCAGGCTGCCAGCAGCAACTTACAAACTTTAGTAAACTAAAACCAGCAGCTCTCCTTGTCGTCATGCTGACGTCATCTCTGCTGATTCAAAATCCACCAGCAGGAGCTACAGTAACTTGCTGCTGACATTTTGCTCCAAAATCGCTACGACTGAATTTTCCAAAAATTATCGCAACGCTCAAAAATCGGCAGGAACCTCAAAAATTCACGTGATTAATCCCAAATCAAATCAATTAATCACTAATCTAAATTCTCAATCCTCGCACTCAATGGTTCAGGGATACAGCTAGCCATGGGCCCACAACCATTATGGCTCCGAAATCACAATTTCGGACATGCCCAACGGATCATGGTAAAGCGCCTAGCAACATCGCCCCATGATCCCCTAGGTATCACTGATAGTGCCTGCAAGAACCAGTTGGTCGTGGTTAGTGTACAGTACGGTCCTTTCAATCCATATATCCCGATCAGATCAACGACCATTGGTAAATCGAGAGTCGTTAGAGATCCGATAGCTATGCATACATCTTGGAGATCGAATAGTGACATCACAAGTGTAACTAGGTAAACCCATTTACCTAAAACACTTCTAGTACTCTGGCCAGAGATTTATACACTATTATCCCCTCAGACATAGGTTATCCACGCATGTAAGCGAGCGGTGAATCCTCGACAACGAAGCATCGACTCCTACATGCATCGGGATCTCACCCAATCCTGCCGCCTAATGACCCCAAGTGAGTCGGCAAACGGGTCAAAGTGAGACGCCTATCATGTAGAGTCTCAATGACATTTCGAGTCGTGAGGACTAATCAGTACAACCAAGACCTCGGACTTGTCCACTCGACAAATGGTAACCACTTGGAAAGTCCGAACGAGGGTAGTTCGATAGATCACCAGGTCACTATCTATCTGCATGCTCAGAACATCACAATGTTCCCTACCAATGAAACATGGTACTTCACATCGCAGATGCTAGTCTCAATCTCGGGCGGCCTTATCCTCATTTTGACGGCCCAATCGACTAGGAACGAATTCAGAATACACAGTAACTATTAGATGTGTTTCATGATAGCCATCATATCCACTATCACATCTAACATACACTATGGTGCATTCTAGGTCTTTATCCAACGCAATTGTTAACATTATATAAACATAATCAAGATAAAGAATGTCGTGAACAAATGCGGATATCATATATAAAGACTGTCATATACAAGAGTCTATAAACCCACACGCCACAAGTTGGCTAGTTGATCATCTACTCTAACAATCTCCCACTTGTCCTATAGCCAACTACTCATCAGACGCAGTCCCATTGTTTCGTGATGTTTTTTAAACAACGGTCCTGGCAAGGGCTTCGTAAGTGGATCAGCAACGTTGTCTGCAGAGGCAACTCTCTCAACTGCTATATCACCTCTAGCCACAATATCCCGGATTATGTGATATTTCCTAAGTATATGTTTGGATCTTTGGTGAGACATAGGCTCCTTTGCTTGTGCAACGGCACCCGTGTTGTCGCAGTACACCGGGACTGGACCAACTCCATCAGGAATGACGCCCAACTCTTGGACGAAATTCCTTATCCAAACCGCCTCCTTATCAGCAGCTGATGCTGCGATGTACTCAGCCTCAGTGGTTGAATCCGCGATGGTGTCTTGCTTGGAACTCTTCCAAGAGACAGCACCACCATTGAGCATGAATACAAATCCAGAGGTTGACTTCAAATCATCCACGTCACATTGGAAGCTAGAGACCGTGTAGCCTTCCAGTTTCAGTTCACCACCCCCATTGACCATGAACATATTCTTAGTCATGCTTAAGTACTTAAGAATATCTTTCACAGCCTTCCAATGCATCTGGCCGGGGTTGGCCTGGTAGCGGCTCGTGTCACTCAGAGCATATGCGACATCCGGTCTGGTTGAGATCATGCCATACATAATGCTACCTATTGCCGAGGCATATGGCACACGTGTCATACTCTCTATCTCCTCATCAGTCTTCGGACACATAGACTTAGATAGAGTGATCCCGTGGCACATAGGTAGGTGTCCTCTCTTGGACTCTTCCATGGAGAACCTCTTAAGTATGGTATCGATGTAGGTGGCCTGGGTGAGTCCGAGCATCCGTTTCGATCTATCCCGATAGATCTGTATTACAAGAATATAGGATGCTTCACCCATGTCCTTCATCGAAAATCTACTAGACAACCAGACTTTAGTTGATTGCAGCATTCCTACATCATTCCCAATGAGTAGAATGTCACAGCGCTTTTAACTACCTTCTTATAAACACATGGCTCCTCGGGATTCTTGATGAAACCAAATTCCTTAATTGTTTCATCGAATCTCAGGTTCCAACTCCTCGATGCTTGTTTGAGACCGTAGATCGATCTCTGAAGCTTGCATACCTTATGCTCGCTTCCAACAGATGTGAAACCCTCAGGCTGCATCATGTAGATCTCTTCCTTAATGTTTCCATTAAAGAACGCAGTTTACATCCATTTGCCATATCTCATAGTCGTACCATGCGGCTATGGCTAGTAAGATTCTAATTGACTTGAACATTGCGACTGGTGAAAAGGTTTCATCATAGTCAACACCTTTCCTTTGAGTGTAACCTTTCGCGACCAGTCGTGTCTTGTAGGTCATTACCCTACCATCAGGCCCAAGTTTCCTCTTGTATACCCATTTACACCCAATAGAAACAATTCCTTCGGGAGTGTTAACAAGAGTCCAAACTTGGTTCGCATTCATTGAGTCAATCTCAGACTGCATTGCTTCAAGCCACAAATTAGAATCAGCATCGGAAATTGCCTCCTTGAAAGTTCTTGGATCAGATCCAACAACTTGATCACTTTGATCATCTTCAAGGAGGAAACCATATCTCTCAGGAGCCCTGGAACCCTTTCGGATCTCCTAGGTGCGACATTTCTGGTACCGGCTCTTGAGGTGCAGGAGATTCACTTGGTACTTCAGTTGGTTCTAGAACCTCTTCAAGTTCTACTATTTTGCCCTTTCTATCAAGTAGAAATTCCCTTTCCATAAAGGTGGCATTCCTAGAAACAAACACTTTTGTTTCACTTGGATAGTAGAAGTAGTATCCAATGGAATTCTTTGGATACCCAATGAAATAGCATAAGATGGATCTCGTATCCAGCTTATCTCTCACTGTCTGCTTCACGCAAGCAGGACATCCCCAAATTCTCATGTATGAGTATTTGGGTGGTTTGCCCATCCATATCTCATATGGAGTCTTATCCACTGCCTTGGTGTGGACATTGTTCAACAACATTACCGCCGTTTTGAGCGCATAGCCCCAAAACAAGGTAGGAAGCTCAGTGAAGCTCATCATAGATCGAACCATGTCCATCAGGGTTCGATTATGATGCTCATGAAATAGCATAAGATGGATCTCGTATCCAGCTTATCTCTCACTGTCTGCTTCACGCAAGCAGGACATCCCCAAATTCTCATGTATGAGTATTTGGGTGGTTTGCCCATCCATATCTCATATGGAGTCTTATCCACTGCCTTGGTGTGGACATTGTTCAACAACATTACCGCCGTTTTGAGCGCATAGCCCCAAAACAAGGTAGGAAGCTCAGTGAAGCTCATCATAGATCGAACCATGTCCATCAGGGTTCGATTATGATGCTCAGCCACACCATTGAGCTGTGGTGTGGTCGGAGGGGTCCACTGCGAGAGAATCCCATTCTCTTTAAGATAGTCTTGAAATTCAGCACTCAAGTATTCACCACCTCGATCGGATCGAAGTGCTTTAATACTTTTGCCTAATTGATTTTCTACTTCAGCCTTGAATTCTTTGAACCTTTCAAAAGATTCAGACTTGTGCTTCATTAAGTACAAGTACCCATACCTAGAGTGTGGTGGCGCGGGACCTCACCCAATCTGCATGGTCAGAACATCACAATGTTCCCTACCAATGAAACATGGTACTTCGCATCGCAGATACTAGTCTCAAGCTCGGGCGGACTTATCCTCATTTTGACGGCCCAATAGGAACTAATTCAGAATACACAGTGACTATTAGATGTGTTTCATGATAGCCGTCATACCCACTATCACATCTAACATACACTATGGTGCATTCTAGGTCTTTATCCAACGCAATTGTTAACATTATATAAACATAATGAAGATAAAGAATGCCGTGAACAAATGCGAATATCATATATAAAGACTGTCATACACAAGAGTCTATAAACCCACACGCCACAAGTTGGCTAGTTGGGCATCTACTCTAACAATCTCCCACTTGCCCTAAAGCCAACTACTCATCAGATGCAGTCCCATTGTTTCGCGATGTTTTTCAAACAACGGTCCTGGCAAGGGCTTCGTAAGTGGATCAGCAACGTTGTCCGCAGAGGCGACTCTCTCAACTGCTATGTCACCTCTAGCCACAATATCCCGGATTATGTGGTATTTCCTCAGTATATGTTTGGATCTTTGGTGAGACCTAGGCTCCTTTGCTTGCGAAACGGCACCCGTGTTGTCGCAGTACACCAGGACTGGACCAACTCCATCAGGAATGACGCCCAACTCTTGGACGAAATTCCTTATCCAAACCGCCTCCTTAGCAGCAGTTGATGCTGCGATGTACTCAGCCTCAGTGGATGAATCCGCGATGGTGTCTTGCTTGGAACTCTTCCAAGAGACAGCACCACCATTGAGCATGAATACAAATCCAGAGGTTGACTTCGAATCTTCCACGTCACACTGGAAGCTAGAATCAGTGTAGCCTTCCAGTTTCAGTTCACCACCCCCATAGACTATGAACATATTCTTAGTCCTTCGCAAGTACTTAAGAATATCTTTCACAGCCTTCCAATGTAATTGGCCGGGGTTGGCCTGGTAACGGCTCGTGACACTCAGAGCATATGCGACATCCGGTCTAGTCGAGATCATGCCATACATAATGCTACCTATTTCCGAGGCATATGGCACACGTGTCATACTCTCTATCTCCTCATCAGTCTTCGGACACATAGACTTAGATAGAGTGACCCCGTGGCACATAGGTAGGTGTCCTCTCTTGGACTCTTCCATAGAGAACCTCTTAAGTATGGTATCGATGTAGGTGGCCTGGGTGAGTCCGAGCATCCGTTTCGATCTATCCTGATAGATCTGTATTCCAAGAATATAGGATGCTTCACCCATGTCCTTCATCGAAAATCTACTAGACAACCAGACTTTAGTTGATTGCAGCATTCCTACATCATTCCCAATGAGTAGAATCTCATCAACATAAAGTACGAGGAATGTCACAGCGCTTTTATCAAGTAGAAATTCCCTTTCCATAAAGGTGGCATTCCTAGAAACAAACACTTTTGTTTCACTTGGATAGTAGAAGTAGTATCCAATGGAATTCTTTGGATACCCAATGAAGTAGCATAAGATGGATCTCGTATCCAGCTTATCTCCCACTGTCTGCTTCACGTAAGCAGGACATCCCCAAATTCTCATGTATGAGTATTTGGGTGGTTTGTCCATCCATATCTCATATGGAGTCTTATCCACTGCCTTGGTGTGGACATTGTTTAACAACATTACCGCCGTTTCGAGCGTATAGCCCCAAAACGAGGTAGGAAGCTCAGTGAAGCTCATCATAGATCGAACCATGTCCATCAGGGTTCGATTAAGATGATCCGCCACACCATTGAGCTGTGGTGTGGCCGGAGGGGTCCACTGCGAGAGAATCCCATTCTCTTTAAGATAGTCTTGAAATTCAGCACTCAAGTATTCACCACCTCGATCGGATCGAAGTTCTTTAATACTTTTGCCTAATTGATTTTCTACTTTAGCCTTGAATTCTTTGAACCTTTCAAAAGATTCAGACTTGTGCTTCATTAAGTACAAGTACCCATACCTATACTTCTACCCAAACGAGCTTTGACCCGTTTGGCGACTCATTTGGGGTCATTAGGCGGCGGGATTGGGTGAGGTCCCGATGCATGTAGGAGTCGATGCTTCGTTGTCGAGGATTCACCTCTCGCTTTCATGCGTGGATATCCTATGCTATCTGAGGGTATAATAGTGTATAAATCTATGGCCAGAGTACTGGATGTGTTTTAGGTAAATGGGTTTGCCTAGTAACACTCGTGATGTCACTATTCGATCTCCAAGATGTATGCATAGTTATCGGATCTCTAGCGACTCTCGATTTACCAATGGTCGTTGATCTGCGGCTAGCTGTATCCCTGAACGATTGAGGGTCACACAAATACTGGATTCATGATTCCCGCATGGAAACTGAGCTCAATGTGTTGAGCGTAGGAGGAGGATTTTAGGGAGTGCGACTTCCTAAAAGTCAACATGGGTCAAATTGCGATTTCCCAAAGTTGAGGGGCTAAACTGTAATTTTGGACTAGGCGGTCTGAAAAATTGTTTTTGCATCATAATATTCAATTTTGGAAACTGAGTCGATCGGTCCGATCTGATCGTCGATCGGAATTGTGATGAAGCCGAGGTGGTACGGTCGCAACGAATGTTCATATGGACCTGGGCCCGCCCCAGGCCCATTGGGCTAGTGAAAGCCCATCATTGGTCTACTTATGCTAGACCTACGGCTACACAAGACAACACTCACCAACCCTAGCCCTTGTGTGCGCCGCCCCCTCCTCTCCCAAACCTATCGACCGCGCCTCCTCCCTTGCGCCGCCGTCGCGCCGTGACGCCGCCCCGTGATCAGACTTGATTCGATCACCGGGACGAGGAGATTCCGTTCATGCTAAAATCCGTCAGCTCTTCTAGTGCAGACTGACGGAGAACTCTTGTTTACGGTCGTGGACCTGATTAGACGATCTACCGCCGCCTACAATTCAAGAGCCAGAATTCCCTGTGAATCTGGTTGGAGCCAGGCGCCTAGACGCCAGCAAGGTAACAAACGATAAACGCCCTATGAATGGTTTATTGATTGATTTTAATGTATTGAACGTATCTCGGGGCAAAAATTTTAACTTCCGCTGTGCCTCGGGAAACGGGATCCGGATCCGCCATTGTCGCCAACACTATAGGCATATGAGTTTCACTACTTTGAACTATGTTATGGGATCTGGAGGTAGACCCTAATGAAAATAGATTTCTTAGTCTTAAAGCCATCTTGATTATAACAGATTAATCTTAACACTTATGTTTTAGTGTGGTAGTATGGGAACGCAGATCGGGAACACCAACACAGGCTTACCAACGGATTCACAGCTTACCAACATAATTCCAACCACCTAGACACAAGGTTGAGAGGTTATCTAAGATAATCTTGACTGAGTTTCAGGTTGGTGATCGTGTATTTCTCAAAGTTTCTCCGTTTCGCAGTGTCATGCACTTTGTACACAAGGGAAAGTTAGCACCTCGTTACGTCAGACCGTATGAGATTGTTGAGAGGATTGGACTTTTAGCGTACAGCTGTTGTTGCCGTCAGAGTTGTCTTCTCTTCATGACGTCTTTCATGTTTCCATGTTGAGGAAGTACGAGCCAGATCCGTCTCATGTGCTTAGGACTGACGAGGTGGAGCTAGATCAGTCGTTGAGCTATCAAGAATATCCCTTGCAAATCCTTGGCAAAAAAGAGAAACAGCTGAGAAATAAGACCATTCCGTTGGTTATGGTGCAGTGGAGCAAACATGGAAGGGAAGAGGCTACTTGGGAACTGGAAGAAAAGATGCAGCGCGAGTGGCCGCATCTGTTTGAGTAGCTGTTGAGCTAAATTCCAGTAGTTTGTAGCTTTTGGTTGTATTTCTTCCCTAGTTGTTGTTAAT
>KQ986841.1:235414-259674 GCA_001598015.1 Dorcoceras hygrometricum
GGGAATCTGAGAGGTTGGAAAGAGAGAGGAGAGATCGTAGGCAAAGTAGGAGTGGCACTTACAAAAGGAGAAGATGATATTGATTAGAATCTCCTGTACTTTGTTGCGATAATGTTATTTGCCTTCAGCAGGCATTGTGAAATTTATTGAAGCTTACCTTTACTTATCGGCTGCTAAGTTTTTGTCATCACCAAAAAGGGGGAAATTGTTAGGATAAAATTTATAGTTTTGGTGATAACAAAGAAAAGAAAAGATTTGGAATTAAATGACAATATTCATGATGATCAACATTGCTGACAACAGTGATTAGCTCAAGATACAGTTATAAGTTTCGAGTTGATCAAAATCAGATCTTGGAACAGTGGAGTGATTGTTTTGGATATTCAAGCTTTGATGAAGTAATTCGAGATATCTGCCAACAGCTCTTGTCTACAGTATCGCAGTGGTATATGCAAACAGCAATGGGAACAGTGTCTCGCTCTACCAACAGAAAGGACAGTATACTTTGATAACTTTGTTCGACAGATCTTGGAACAGTGCTACTTATTGACATCAAACTTCGCTACAGTATTATCTTTGAAAACAGTACAAGTATCTATCGACAACTCTTTGTAAGACAGTTAGCTCAACACGACATCGTTTGCCTCAACGGATCTGATGACGTCAGCCACAAGAAAACACTAGACATCATGACGTCACCATCATATTCATCTTGAACGATCTCAACAGACATGATGACGTCAGCAGTGCTAAAACTTGCAAATGGAAAGATATGATGACGTCATCAGTACTGATACTTGCAAATGGATACCGCGACAAGATCTCTCAACAGTAAGGAACTGTTCATTCGTCTTCTTCAAGGAAAGATCCGTCGATAGAAAAGATTTCAGGCGCAAGCATAAAGAAGATTCAAATTCGATCGTATACTCATTTGGAAAAGATCGATGATCAAAATAAGAATCACTCATACCGCCTGAAATTAAGGAGACGAGGTTAGTACTATCTTTGGAAAAATAGTACACATTGGCAGAGGCGATTTCAACGGGAAAGCACTCATAAGGAAATGATACTCACATCCCTGACGAAACGCAATTTTCCATATACTGAAGCGAGATTGACGGGTTCCACTGTCAGAAATTCAAAAAGGATTTGCTATACCTTATCTGGATTCATCGACCGTTGAACGAAGATTATAAATAGCAGACATTTTGCTTTAAAGAACAACTCCTGCCACTGCTATTGCAAAAACGCTGTCAAAATACTCCCAGAGCTTACTCTTCGCTGAACGCATTAAAAGCTCCAGCACTCGAAGAATCTTCACCTTTGATAGTCATTGTTATATCTTCGAGTGTCACTCTCTGGTTCATATTATTGAATCAAGTTTCTTTGTCTTAGAAACCAGAGATTTTACAGTACTCACAAGTGTATTCAGTGTTGTATTTGATTGAGTCTGTAACAAACGTGCTTCTCAAAAAGCCGTTTGAAAACACTAAAGTGTTGTAACCAACAGCTGCGTCTGCTTGGATTGTCGTTGTGAGATACTAGGAGTTCTCGTAGCTGCGGGTTACGGGATTGGGTGTTTGTAGAAAGGCTACTCTCATCAAAGTCTTCTAGTGATACCTTCCGAGGAGGAAGAAGGGGAGACGTAGGACATTGAAGTCCGAACTTCCAGAAACAAACTCTGATCTCTATCTTTTACATTACGCACTATTTTATTACTTGTGTTTATTTACTGTTCACAAATCGATCGGTCATTTTCCGCACATATATTGTTGGCCGAGAAGTTTGAATATAACTGAGATATTCTTAAGTCTGGTAACTCGGACTTAAGTTAAGCAAAAGCTTGCAAAACATTTTAAAAGGATTTTCGAAAATCGAAGGAGTTCATTCAACCCGCCCCTTCTGAACTCCTATTTACTTAGTGATCCTATTTCTGGGACCATCATCGTGGTTTTAGCCTAGCTGGTGGTGCCCCAGGAGGTGGTTAGAGTATCCCAGTGGCGTATAGCATATTTATATGTATCAGTATTCTTAGCCAGGGGGATGCCCTGTTCTTCGTTGGTGTATTTGATTGTTGGAGTCTGGTTCTTGTTTTATGCTATACTGTTATTGTTGTGGTGATTTTCGTAAACTGGGATTATATTTTGAGTATTGAGCTATTTTAAATTATATTGTTTTAAACTCGTCAGGCCAAAAGCGAAAATTTTACCCGCTTTTTGATAGCTTCCGCATGTGTTTTGGTGTTTTTACTCTGTTTAGAGTACGAGGCCTGATATCGTAAGTCCAAAAGGCATTACTAAGAACTCATAGTGACCATAACGAGTTCTGAAGGCTGTCTTATAGACATCTGATCCCTTAATCTTTAACTGGTGGTAACCAGATCTCAAGTCAATCTTAGAAAAGACTATGGATCCTTTCAATTGGTCAAAAAGGTCTTCAATTCTAGGAATGGGATATTTATTCTCAACCTTAGACTTCCATCTTTCTTCTTAACGAAAAGAACAGGGGCTCCCAGGGGGACGTACTTGGTCTAATAAATCCCTTATCTAACAAATCTTGTATTTTTTCTTTCAATTCCTTCATCTCTGATGGAGCTAAACGGTAGGGTGGTCTAGAAACTGGAGCTGCTCCTGGAACTAAGTCAATCGAAAATTCCAGTTCTCTGTCTGGTGGTAATCCATGGATATCCTCTGGAAAAACCTTGGGAAACTCATTCACCACCTCCACATCTGAAAGTTGGGGCTTGCTAATCGTTTCTAAGGACGACAAGCTCGCCAAAAATCCTACCCTCCTTTCCTCAAACAGCGTTGAGCCTTAAGAGCTGATATAATACGGGGAATCCTCCAAACATGATTGGATTCGAACTTAAATGGATCTCCTCTGGGTGGATTAACCACTTCTGTTCGGAGTTTAAAGTCTATCACCACTCCATACTTAGTCAACCAGTCTACTCCCAAAATCATATCGAACTCAGGCATTGGTAACACAATTAAATTGGCAGTAATCAAATTCCCTTGAAGTCTAAGTTCTAAACCTCGAAACAAGTCATGAGATACTAACTCTTCTCCCGAAGGTACTGTTACACAAAAGCCTACAGCTACTTGGTCAGGCTTAATGGGTAACTTCTTAACAAACTTGGCTGCTATAAAGGAATGAGTAGCTCCTGAATCTATCAAAGCTATAGAAGGCAAACCAGCAATCATAATCTTACACGTGACTACTGTTGAGTCTGGATTGGCTTGATCAGCTGTCATTACGTAGGCTCTATTGGTCACCAGTTGCCTTGACTTTGGGCAATTCTTCATGATATGCCCTGGCAACCCACATCTGTAGCAGACGTTCTGTCCAAGTCTGCATTGACCAGGGTGGATCTTCTGACACTTAGGACACACTGGTCTGTTGTTGCTAGCTGTAACTGCACTAATGGGTTGGATAGGTAAAGGTTTCTGCTCTTGAGGCCTCTGCTGATTCTTATTTTGCTTCTTGAAATGCCTCTGATATTTCTGTTGAAAGGCCTGGCTCTTCTGCTGCCTTTCTTCATCAACATCTTTCCGGTGTCTTTCAATTCGCTGGGCTCTATCCACTGCTTCTCTATAAGTCTTGGGCACAGATAGCCTAACGTTCATCTTGAACATATGCTTCAATCCTTCCACAAAGTGACTTAACTTCTCTTCTGGGTCGTTACCTATCAAAGGCACAAAGTAACACCCCTTTTCCAAATGCCCTTACATACTCTTGTACAGTCATACTAACCTGTTTCAGGGTCAGAAACTCCCTCTTTAATTCGGACCTCTTGTTTGCCGTAAAGTATTGCTCAAATAATACTTGTTTAAAATCTGCCCAAGTAAGATTCAACAAATCCACAGACAGCTTAGCTCCTTCCCACCAAATCATGGCGTCATCTCTTAGCATATAGATAGCACACCTAGGCCTATCTAAATCTGGCATCTGGAGGTACTCAAAGATAACCTCCATCGATTTGATCCAGCTTTCTGCAACTAATGGGTCCGTTGTACCACCAACTCCTGTGGCTTCTGTCTTCTAAACTTTTCTTGGGGATCATCATGGCTTGGTCCTCTACTGCTAGAATATTGGCCATTACCCCTGCCGGTTTGCTCTACCATCAACCTCAAGAGTTAAGCGATACTTGCATTACTATCAGGACTGGTTTCCTCTAAGGGATTACCTCTTCTACCTCTTCCTCTTCCTGACATCTTATAATCTATAGTCCGTAATCCACTACATAATATTATCAGAACATGCTAAAAATTTAAAGACAATGCTCTAAAAAATAAATTCACAGCTTTGGAGAAACGGTCGATGAAATCTGATCCAACTGACAGTGCATGTGTTTATCTCAGTAACATTGCTCTGATACCATGTTGTGAACACCCGAACCTACGGGGTCACGGATTTGGGGTAAAATAAATTTTTTGAAATAAAAAGAAGGGCTAAACGGTAATTTGTTATAAGATGTATTTCTTATAACTTATAAAAATTTCGAAACACAAACACAAGACTGACATACACACGTTCGGCGCCAAGTACTGAGGTTTTGCGGAAAACATATTTCATATATACACTGCGAATGCGATATTACAACATCTGAAATTCTATATGAATTTACTACTATTGCAATAGATCTAATACAGATGTCTAAGATAAAAGACAACAACAGCTCGACAAGGCAAACCCTGTCCATAGATAAACACTTCACCACCCAGCTGTCTCAGCTTCCACCTTCCGCTTGTCCTTTAACTGTCTCACCTGCACCATTTTAAAAGCTAATGAGCCTAGGGGCTCAGCAAGTAAAATCTGAGTAATAACAAAGTCATTTAACGCAGGCAGACATATGAACATTTACATAACCGAGTTTAAAGGAACATCATTTGAACATAAACATTCTTTCGTAAACTTCTTTAAACTTTCTTTCTTGAAATTTCTTTCGTAACTTGGATGCGAGGACAATAACCATAGTGAACTGGGTATACTAGATCCGTCAATCCGTAATCCTGATCCTCCTGCTGTTGAAGGGCACACTGGTCGTCAGCCAGCACTCACTTCCTATGACCGTCTGTTATCTATTCCATAAATCCTTAAATAAACTTTCATTCATTTAAACTCTTATATTTTGAAATCTCACTGGGTTCACTTCTTTTAAAACTTGCTTCCCATTTAAAAACTTACTGAGTATCAGATTTGACTTACTGGAAAATGATCGCTGAAATGCGAACTGATTTCTCTATAGAAACTGTACTGGAAAGCAAAACAGATTTTGATTATGAAAATACATCCTAAACATTGAAACTGATGTCGTTGGTCAACTCAGATGTCAACGCAGAAATAGTGTTTAAAAAGAAACAGATGTCTGATTATAGAATAGTAAAGCTAGCGTGAAACAGATATGTCCAACGGAATGGTGTTTAGGGGTAAAATAGTTGCAACTTGGTAAACTCAGATGTCAACGCAACTAAGTTTGTCAACTCAGATGTCAATGAATAAGCGTAAGCGACTTAGCAGCAAAGTATTTAATACTGTGAAATCTGACCAAAATCTGATGTGTAACGAAAACACCAACTGAAATGAAAAATTCTGTTTTTAAATATGAAATTTAGTTGCTAACATAGGAAACAAAGTCTGAATAAGAACTTGGTGCTGCAACATCATGAACGACATCTACGATACTAGTTCTGCCTATCAAACCAGACTTAGTTTCTGATTGGACTAGCATCTCTGATTACATAGAGTCAAATTCAAATGTTACCATTCACCAAAAAGAAGAACAATTCATGAACATACGTGACTCAAATCTGAACTCCTCAGTACTTTTAAACATCTTCAATCTTTTTTAAAACATTCTAAAAAAACTTTGGAAGCAGAAACATAACTTTGAACCCAATCTTTCTTTTTTTAAACATTTGTAAATCTTCTTTGAACATGAACTTAAACATAACTTTAAACACACAGGCAAGCAGATCCATAAAATGAAAAAATCAATATATGCTTCAAATGGTGTAGCAAGGATCAGCTTTTACTTGCCTTTGAACTGAGCTTTTATAACAGCAGTTAGTTCCCGCAGAGTTCCTCCTCCTCAAGCAATCACAGCGAGCTTCTTTTAAAATATTTGAGAGAACACAAAAGAATTTTCTTTCTGTAAATGAAATGAATCTTTCCTTCAAAAACAGGTATTTGTATGGGAGGGATTAATGGCAAGTGAGGTGTTATCATCAAGCATGACACACCTTATCATGGTTATGAATTTGAGTAAAATTTCCCTCTAAATATTTTAATTTGCAAATCTACCAAACCCTTTTAGAAAGAAATCATTCCGTTCTCCTAAAAATCATTTTCAACAGATTTATAAAACCTGCTCGTGAGTTGCACTTGGAGTGACATCTGTTGGAACTTGCTGCGTCGTGTCTAAATTCTGAAATTAATAAAAATCAACTTTCATAAGATAGCTTATACTAACATTTAAATCTTCATTTTGTCCCTTGAAATAAATAAGATTCATATATGTGGTCCTATGGAGTTTTGGGGTGTTACAATGAGGTTCTGAGCTGATAGGCATGCTAGTCTAATTGGAACACTGCTATGATCTAGTAAGCTTAGCTAATTGGTTCGAACTTCTCCAAGCTATTTTCTGTACTCGTGCTGGATGGTCAAGGATGTGGTTTGAGTAGATAGACAAAGTCGGTCTAGTTAGAACTCTGTTCTGACCTGATAAGCTTAGCTAGTCTATTCGAACTTTTTCGAGCTCGTTTGTTGTTCAACCGCTTCCGAGCTGGTTTTGTTGTCCAGCTCACCTCCGAGCTGGTTCCATTGTTCAGTCCTCTCGCGAGCTGGTTTCATGGTCCAGTCCGCTCGTGAGCTGGTTTCATGGTCCAGTCCGCTCGTGATCTGATTTATAAGTTGTGTTGACTTTCCCAAGCTGAGTTGACCAAACAGTCATAAGCTGTTTTCTTCTTCGAGCTAGTTTTCACGCTCGTAAGTTGTTTCCTTCTCTGAGCTGGTTTTCACGCCCGTAAGCTGTTTCCTTCACAGAGCTGTTCTATGCTCGTAAACTGTTTTTCTCACTTAGAGCTTTGTTACTCTTGCGATTTTTTTCCCCTCTGAGCTGCTTTAAGCTTGCGACCTGGCCTGATTACCCTAATCTGAGTGACAAAACAGCGCAGAGCTGATTTTCCATTCTGAACCAGTACACTCGCGTGCTGCTTCACTCCAAGCTGGTCCAGCTTAGGCCCATTCTAGACTGATACAGTAATTTCAAGTTTAGTTTTTCTTTCCATCAGCTTTCATTCAAAGGCATAACTCTAATCTGTCATCAGTTAACCCAATTTTAAGACATATTTCTTCAGCTGAGAGCTCTGCTATCTGTTCTTCGTTCCTGTAGCCTGAGATTATCCAAGTTTCTTCTTCGATTGAGTTCCGAACTCCCAGTAACTTTCCAATGTTAAATAAGTTTTAAAACTGTGAACCATATCTATATTAGCGATCTTTTCAGATCAGAAAAGTTGTTTAAAGAAAGTTTTGCTGAAAGTTTTAAAGGAAGTAATTTTCAAATGTTTTAATGATTTATGGCAAAGATATCAACGGTCAGCAGGGAGGGTGACGATACTGGTTGACGGATCGGTGTGCCCCTCCATATGACGGATAAGGATTATGGTTGACGAAATATATATCCCTTCAAATCAGTGGAAGGGACCAAGATTATGTTTGACCAACTATAATCCCTTCGCAGTGGAAGGGACCAAGATTATGGTTGAAAAAATATAATCTATCATAGAATAGTTTGGGATTTATTCCCCAGAGTCTGTATATAGATGAGCTTGATCAAGCAAACTGACCTATGGAGAAGCTTCTGAGCCATAACTCGAAAGAAATAAGATAAAAGCGTTAGTTTTCAACTGTAGTTTTGAGGATTATGTTAAAACTTACTTCCTTTAATACCAGTTAATCAAACTGACCTATGGAGAAGCTTCTGAGCCATAACTCGAAAGAAATAAGATAAAAGCGTTGTTTTCAACTGTAGTTTTGAGGATTATGTTAAAACTTACTTCCTTTAATACCAGTTAATGCTTTAAATGTTTTTAAGTATGTTTAAGCATGTTCAATTTATGATTTCTCGATTTTCAGTTTTATTCAGCTTTCAGTTTACAATAAAAGCTATTTTCCTTGCATGTACTGCCTGCCTTTGCTATTACCAGATTTACTTGTTGAGCCCTTAGGCTCACTAGCTTTCTTGGGTACAGGTGAGGATGTTCAGTGATAGCTGGAAGACGCGTGCTGAACCGGAAGGGGGAAGTGTGTTTATCGACATACCAGCGTTTCCTTGATGTTACAGGCCGTATTTATTATTGTGAATGAGGTTGTATTAGACATATCATTTCGAATTGTTTCTATACTGATTTTGAACGATTTGTATCAAAAGTTTTCTTTATTATTTTTGCATTTTGATCTGTTTCATTCGGATCTATTTCAACTCGCATGCTGTATTGTGCTCCGATCCGTTTTGCTCTAAACTGTTGAAACCCGCAAGCTGTGTGCGTTGACTGTCCAAACGACCCTAATTGGATTATTGTTTCTCAGCCTGAGTAAGATCAGCTTACGTATTTACTACCAGTTTGTACCTTCCCATTTCTGATCTGTCATTCCTGCGTGAGCTGAATCGTTCTTTAAATTGCACAACCTCCCCTTAATTATATACTTTCTTCCAAATCATAAGTTTGAAAAATTTTTACGCTTTTCTTCGTAATTTAGAGAATCGTTTGTAAAATTGGTGGACTAGGGCACCACAACTTGGTATCAGAGCATGGTCCTGAGATAAACACTTGCCTCCAGTCTGAGACAGTTCACGTCAGTCGCTTTCTCCAGTTTGTGAGTCTTATTTCAGTATTATAGAGTAAAGTTTAATTTAAAGTTTAAATCATGCCTTCTTGATGTTACTGTGGTGGATTTGGGCTAAGTTCAGATATGTCAGGAAGAGGTAGAGGTAGAGGGAGTAGGGACAACACCACCAAGATATGTCAAGAAGAGGTAGAGGTAGAGGGAGTAGGGACAACACCACCAGAGATGTCAGCTCAGATGAAAATGCATGCGTTTTAGTAGTAATACTTCCACCGTTAGAGCAGTTGGTAGGGAAATCAAGTCAGGGGATTGGTCAATCTTCAGGCCGGGGATCTAGCCATGAGGATCCTCAGAAGAGGTTTAGGTGCAAACAGAAATGCCAGGCTTTTCAGCTCAGAGACTGGAGGTCGTCCAAGCACCCAAAGACCGATCAGCAGAAATCCCAATGGCAGCAACCCTAATCATTCACTTGTGCTCGCTGAGGTCCCGAGTGCTGAGATTGAGAAAGCCCTATGAACCTAGACGCCTCCGAAGACTGATAACATGATCACTGGACTAAGCAGAGGGATACGGTCTCCGTGAAGCACCTCCAAAAGAACCCTGCGGCGACAGATTATAGCGTTTTCCCCTAGCATAAGGACACACCCTCACTAAGTGTCCAACCTGCCCACAAGTATGACAAGCGCCCTGCACTCCAAGACACTGAGAAGTATTATGCCTGCCTCCGCACTAACTGCAGATCATTGCCGTCAAATTCGCTCCACCAATTGTCCAAACCAGAAGAACTAGAACCCGTCTTCTTGAATTTTTTCTCTCTCAGCCTGAACCTCTGACGGTTCGAAGACTACGATGCCTGAGGAGGTTGGGTAGCTGGCGGCTGGACCTGGGCTTGCATATTCAACATCAATATCAATAGCCCTTTTCACGGCATCAGATAAGTCACAGGGGCAGCAGCCAACACCAAAGGAAGAAGATCCAACCTCAAGCATTCCATAAACTTGTTCTTCTTTGTCCACTCCTGGCCAGAGATATGAGGGACATAAAAGAGAAGGGAAGAAAATTGTATGGCATACTCCACCACCTTCATAGTGCCCTGAACCAAGTGATCAAAATCTCTCTCTTTTGCATTATAATATGGCTCAGGGATGTACTCCTTCCTGAAAGTGGCACAAAAACTCTCCCAAGAGATCACAATGCCTATGAGGACCTCGGCTGCTAATAGGTTCTTAGGGTGCAATTAATTTGTAATTAGCATGAAGCCATATAATTATCAGTATACAAAAAATAGTTTTGGTTTATACACACGCAGCAAAAGCGTAAGCTGTTAATATTTAAAAATTGTTTTTCAAAAGCTGTTTGACCTATCTGAAATCAGTTAAACACAAAATCATTACAAATTAATTACTGTCTGATCTACGCTTAAATACAACAAAAACTCTAGCTCTCAATCTGTCATGAATCTTCTCACACAGAAGTCCCAGGTCTATGTCGAACTAGCTCTAGCTAATCTGATCAGCTAGCGCTCGACCTGTTACACATACAAACAAAAGAACAGCCAGGTAATTATGGTGAGAAATACTATCTCTGTATAATGCATTATAATAATCACGACTGCCGTGCATGATTCGAAATGAAGGGCTATCAAGTCTAAATCAAAAGATCGAAGGTTCTGGGATCCCAGGGAATTAGTTCACCAGACCTATCACCGACTTATCCCTTCAAGGTGACGTCCAGCAGTACCATTCCCATGACTTTGGAGCAACTATAGTGAGTCTTCTGGCTTCCAGGCATAACTCAACACCTTTGTCACTCAACTACAACACCCCGAACGTCGTCTGCACTCTAGGATATTCTGCCCTCTGTGCTTCTAGGCTGTTCTGCCCTGTTTGATCTTGGTTTTAGGCTCAAGAAGAATGCAATCATATCAGCATGCATGCACATAATCAACAAGAAATCTCATGTCATACACAGAGTGGTCACTCAAGAAATCACAGAATCACATAAAACCAAGAAACAAGTACGTATGTGGTTTTGGGCAACTCGAGAATCTCATCTCTCTCTTGAGTCTTCATTCCCGTCATATATAATATCATATTATACCTGTGATTCTGTCGGCTGAGGAACGAATAGGTTATCTGTCGAAGTTTTCTCTGCTTTCCTGGTTCGGTTGTTGTACCGTTTCATGCTGGTGACTGAAATTTTCGTATCAAATGATCTCCCTTATTCTTCCCATCTCTTTAATCACAAGATATCCTATTTATATTAGTTACCACCGCTCTTCTAGAAACTATAGGGGTAGGAACCCAAGGAGATAAATATGAATCAACACTCTTAACGAATAAGCATGTCAGAAACTTACAGAAGATAAGGACACCTACGTCTGCGTAAAAGTTACGTGTTGGTTGGTGGGTAGATATCTATAACTGTAGATCTTTCAGATCTGAGCTGTAGTACTTTCAGATCATCTTAGGCTTTTTATGCAATTCTGCACACACAGTTCAGCTCTCAGCAGTTCATGCTTGTAAATATATCTTGTGCCTAGATCAGCTCTCACGGACTGCTCATCTCTCGCGTACACAGATCAGTTCAGGTACTCAGAACCGCTCACGCATGATTAAATTAGATCACTCATCAGTATGAGCCATGTCCATTAATGCTCAGCTCAGCAGACTCAATGTAACTCCCCAAAATCCATAAGAATGTTAGCCCTTTCCTTTTAAATGGATGTTTTTATATTTGAGCATCTAGTCATCGTTTGAGCTTGTTCTTTTACCTAAGCTGATTCCTCTCTTCCAGCTTAGAAGCACGGTCCAGAAGACTCATGGAAGGATGTACCCCGAGCACAACCTCGAGCTGGCATTTATTTTATATAAAATTTTTTGGATGTGAGTTCAGTTTTTGATAAAATTATAGTAGTAGATTTCAAAATTTAAATAGGTAGTAGTGGTTTTTAGTAAATATCATGAGGTGGTGAGGTGACCCATGCCTCTTTTTGTACTATTTACCTACTACCAATCATCTTCCTACAAATGATATTTTGAGAGTTGTCGAGCTCACTTTCACGAAATAAAAACTTCAGTTCTCCAAATACCTAGAAGCTCGATAGTTTGTGCTTGTCGTGACATCCAGCCGAGGTCATCTGTTCTTCTTGATTCAGTTCTGACAAGTAAAGCTGATTCTTTACTGCATCTGGAAAACATATATCATTTCTTTGTTTCCTGTTGTTTGCTTGTCTGATGCATGTGAAATTTCAGTTCAGTTCATGTTTACGTTAAGTTAAGGGTTAAAGTATGAAAGTTATGGGTTCACAGCAGTGATGTTTTTTAGAGTTTTGCGAAAACTCATCAGTTTGTTTTTCATCAAGAAAGAGATTTATTTCAAAAAAACTGAGCTGTACAGGTTCGAGTTTACGTATGAACCATAGAAAAGCTTCTTATTTCTGGTGTGCTGTGGAGTTATGGATTCTGAACAGATAGGCGGTGCTGGTTTAATCGGGATTTATGTTCCACTTAAATAGGCTGAGCTGGTCTGTTTAGAGATTGTCGAAGCTGGTACAGTACCCTCCAGCTGAGCTGATTTATCCCATGCTGGTGCATTACCCTCCAGCTGAGCTGGTTTATTTCCAAGCTGATACATTACTTACATATTCTCTAAGCTGATCCAGTATACCCTTGAAACGTTCAACCCTTTTCACCCAAGCTGATTATCTCCTCGTGAGCTGGTCCAGCTTGCGTCCATGCTGGACTACCTTTTCTTGAGTTCAGTTTTTCACTTTCATTGAACAGTTTTCATAGAATAATTCCAATACCAGTAGTCGCTAATCCATTACTCCTTTTTAAGATCATTGTTAACTCTTGACACTCTATTCTCCAATTGTTCACCCGATCTGGTTTTCAGTTACCCCATCTCGCAGCCCAGCTGTACGCTCGGTGAGGTTTTAAAAGTTAAATGAGTTTCAAAGAAGTGAACCCCACCAGTTTAAGTGATCGGCCTCCGATCAAGAGAATTGTTTAAAAGCTATTTCATTCAGTTTAAAGGAAGTGATTTTCAGTTTAAGGATTTATGGCATAGATGACCCGGTCACAAGGGGCAGGATTATGGTTAGCAAGCTATAATTCCCTTTCACAGTTAAGTTGGGTTTCCCCAGATTCCTGAATTCATATTTTAGCTTGATCAAGCGCCAGGACCAACAGAGAGCTTCTAAGCCATAAGTCACTAAGTAAATTAAGAGCGTACTGGGTTGATGTCCCGATCTGATTTTATGAAAAAGTTTTGAGCCTAAGCTGACTTCCTTTAAATTAACTTCAGCTTATGTACAGTTATGCCTGCATTATGTGATCTTGTTATCTTCAGTTTTACTTGCTGAGCCCCTAGGCTCATTAGTTTTCCTGGTGCAAGTGAGGCAGCTCAGGGGCAGGCGGGAGGTGCGAGCTGAACCATCTTGGGGGCGTGTGTGTTTGTCGAAGGCCCGCATTTCCGTGTTGTTGTTTTTATCTTTTCAGAACTTTTTAAGTTCTATTACAATAATATAGGATTCATATAGAATTGAATGTTGTAAGACCTATTCCCAAGCTGTTTTTACTGTTGATCGCACTTTCTGTTCAAAAACAAATTCGAGCTATGGAAGGTGTTGGCGACAATGGCGGATCCGGATCCCGTTTCCCGGGGGCGCAACGGAAGTTAAAATTTTTGCCCCGAGATACGTTCAATACATTAAAACTAATCAATAAACCATTCATAGGGCGTTTATCGATTGTTACCTTGCTGGCGTCTAGGCGCCTGGCTCCGACCAGTTTCACAGGGAAACCGGCACGTCAAAAGGTAGGCGGCGGTAGATCGTCTAATCAGGTCCACAACCGGAAGCGCGATTCCTCCGTAAATCTACACTAGAAGATCTGATGGATTTTAGCACGATTGGATTCTCCTCGTCACGCTGATCGGAACAAGTCCGACCACGCGAAATTCGGGCGACGGCGGCGGCGGCCGGCGGGCGACGGTGTTGGGCGGTCGGCGGCGGCGAGGTAGAGGAGGAGAGGGGCGGCCGAGAATGGGAGGCTAGGGTTTGTGTAGTTGTCTGTTGTGATTAAAGCCCTAGGTCATATCAACATATAGACCTATGATGGGCTTGAACCGGCTCATTGGACTTGGGTCAGGCCTAAGTCCATATGAACATTCGGTTCATTTAAATCACTGCGGTTTCATCATAACTCCGATCGACGATCAGATCAGACCGATCGACTCAGTTTCCAAAACTGAATATTATGATGCGAAAAACAATTTTTCAGATTATCTAGTCCAAAATTACAGTTCAGCCCCTCAACTTTGGGAAATCGCAATTTGACCGCTGTTGACTTTTAGGAAGTCGCACTCCCCAAATTCCTTCTCCTATGCTCAACACATTGAGCTCAGTTTCCGTGCGAGAATCATGAATCCAGTACTTGTGTGACCCTCAATGGTTCAGGGATACAGCTAGCCGTGGGCCCACAACCATTGTGACTCCGAAATCACAATTTCGAACTTGTCCAACGGATCATGGTAAAGCGCCTAACAACATCGCCCCATGATCCCCTAGGTATCACTGATAGTACCTGCACGAACCAGTTGGTCGTGGTTAGCGTACAGTACGGTCCTTTCAACACATATATCCCGATTAGATCAACGACCATTGGTAAATCGAGAGTCGCTAGAGATCCGATAGCCATGCATACATCTTGGAGATCGAATAGTGACATCGCGAGTGTAACTAGGTAAACCCATTTACCTAAAACACATCCAGTACTCTGGCCAGAGATTTATACACTATTATCTCCTCAGATAGCATAGGATATCCACGCATGAGAGCGAGCGGTGAATCCTCGACAACGAAGCATCGACTCCTACATGCATCGGGACCTCACCCAATCCCGCCACCTAATGACCCCAAGTTAGTCGGTAAACGAGTCAAAGTGAGGCGCCTATCACGTAGAGTCTCAATGACGTTTCGAGTAGTGAGGACTAATCAGTACCACCAACACCTCGGACTTATCCACTCGACAAATGGTAACCACTTGAAAAGTCCGAACGAGGGTAGTTCGATAGATCACCAGGTCACTATCCATCTGCATGCTCAGAACATCACAATGTTCCCTACCAATGAAACATGGTACTTCACATCGCATATGCTAGTCTCAAGCTCGGGCGGCCTTATCCTCATTTTGACGGCCCAATCGACTAGGAACGAATTCAAAATACACAGTGACTATTAGATGTGTTTCATGATAGTCATCATATCCACTATCACATCTAACATACACTATGGTGCATTCTAGGTCTTTATCCAACACAATTGTTAACATTATAACGTAATGAAAATAAAAAATGCCATAAAGAAGTGCATATATCATATATAAAGATTGTTATACACAAGAGTCAATAAAACCCACAGGCCACAAGTTGGCTAGTTGGTCATCTACTCTAACAATCTCCCACTTGACCTATAGCCAACTACTCATCAGACGCAGTCCCATTGTTTCGCGATGTTTTTCAAACAACAGTCCAGGCAAGGGCTTCGTAAGTGGATCAGCAATGTTGTCCGCAGAGGCGACTCTCTCAACTGCATGTCACCTCTAGCCACAATATCCCGGATTATGTGGTATTTCCTCAGTATATGTTTGGATCTTTGGTGAGACCTAGGCTCCTTTGCTTGCGCAACGGCACCCTTGTTGTCACAGTACACCGGGACTAGACCAACTCCATCAGTAATGACACCCAACTCTTGGACGAAATTCCTTATCCAAACCGCCTCCTTAGCAGCAGCTGATGCTACGATGTACTCAGCCTCAGTGGTTGAATCCACGATGGTGTCTTGTTTGGAACTCTTCCAACAGACAGCACCACCATTGAGCATGAATACAAATCCAGAGGTTGACTTCGAATCATCCACGTCACATTGGAAGCTAGAATCAGTGTAGCCTTCAAATTTCAGTTTACCACCCCCATAGACCATGAACATATTCTTAGTCCTTCGTAAGTACTTAAGAATATCCTTCACGGCCTTCCAATTCAATTGGCCAGGGTTGGCCTGTAGCGGCTCGTGACACTCAGAGCATATGCGACATCCGGTCTAGTTGAGATCCTGCCATACATAATAACTACCTATTGCCGAGGCATATGGCACACGTGTCATACTCTCTATCTCCTCATCAGTCTTTGGACACATAGACTTAGATAGAGTGACCCCGTGGTACATAGGTAGGTGTCCTCTCTTGGACTCTTCCATAGAGAACCGCTTAAGTATGGTATCGATGTAGGTAGCTTGGGTGAGTCCGAGCATCCTTTTCGATCTATCCCGATAGATCTGTATTCCAAGAATATAGGATGCTTCACCCATGTCCTTCATTGAGAATCTACTAGACAACCATACTTTAGTTGACTGCAGCATTCCTACATCATTCCCAATGAGTAGAATGTCATCAACATAAAGTAAGGAATGTCACAGCACTTTTAACTACCTTTTTATATACACATGGCTCCTCGAGATTCTTGATGAAACCAAATTCCTTAATTGTTTCATCGAATCTCAGGTTCCAACTCCTCGATGCTTGTTTGAGACCGTAGATCGATCTCTGAAGTTTTCATACCTTATGCTCACTTCCTACAGATGTGAAACCCTCAGGCTGCGTCATATAGATCTCTTCCTTAATGTTTCCATTAAGGAACGCAGTTTTCACATCCATTTGTCATATCTCATAGTCGTACCATGTAGCTATGGCAAGTAAGATTCTAATTGACTTGAACATTGCGACTGGTGAAAAGGTTTCATCATAGTCAACACCTTGCCTTTGAGTGTAACCTTTCGCGACCAGTCGTGCCTTGTAGGTCAATACCATACCATCAGGCCCAAGTTTTCTCTTGTATATCCATTTGCACCCAATAGGAACGATTCCTTAGGGAGGATTAACAAGAGTCCAAACTTGGTTCGCATGCATTGAGTCAATCTCAGACTGCATTGCTTCAATCCACAAATTAGAATCAGCATCGGAAATTGCCTCCTTGAAAGTTCTTGGATCACATCCAACAACTTGATCACTTTGATCATCTTCAAGGAGGAAACCATATCTTTCAGGAGCCCTAGGAACCCTTTCGGATCTCCTAGGTGCGACCATTTCTGGTACTGGCTCTGGAGGTGCGGGAGACTCACTTGGTACTTCAGATGGTTCTCGAACCTCTTAGAGTTCTACTATCTTGCCTTTTCTATCAAGTAGAAACTCCCTTTCCATAAAGGTGGCATTCCTAGAAACAAACAATTTTGTTTCGTTTGGATAGTAGAAGTAGTATCCAATAGAATTCTTTGGATACCCAAAGAAGTAGCATCAGATGGATCTAGTATCCAGCTTATCTCCCACTGTCTGCTTCACGTAAGCAGGACATCCCCAAATCCTCAAAAATGAGTATTTGGGTGGTTTGCCCATCCATATCTCATATGGAGTCTTATCCACTGCCTTGGTGTTGACATTTTTCAACAACATTACCGCCGTTTCGAGCGCATAGCCCCAAAACGAGGTAGGAAGTTCATTGAAGCTCATCATAGATCGAACCATGTCCATCAGTGTTCGATTACGATGCTCCGCTACACCATTGAGCTGTGGTGTGACCGGAGGGGTCCACTGTGAGAGAATCCCATTCTCTTTTAGATAGTCTTGAAATTCAGCACTCAAGTATTCACCACCTCGATCGGATCGAAGTGCTTTAATACTTTTGCCCAATTGATTTTCTACTTCAGCCTTGAATTCTTTGAACCTTTCAAAGGATTCAGACTTGTGATTCATTAAGTACAAGTACCCATACCTAGAGTAATCATCGATAAAGGTGATGAAGTATGTGTGATCGTACTTAGTACCAATGCTAAGTGGACCACACACATCAGTATGGATCAAATCCAATAGGCCTCACACACGTTCAGGCTTGCCCTTGAAGGGTTGTTTAGTCATCTTTCCCTTGAGACAAGATTCACAAGTCGGTAGGGAGTTAATGTCTGACAAATCAAACATGTCACTCTTAACTAACTTGTTCATCCTACTTAGGGAAATATGACCTAGCCTAGAGTGCCAAAGTTGTGCTGGGTTCAAGTTATCGCTTTTCCTTTTAATTGTTGTTGTATGTGTTTCCACATCGCGAGTTGGAACTTCTTTTAATTTTAAGGTGTATAAATCGTTTTCGCGTTCCCCAGTTCCAATTAAACATTCATATATACTGCAAATCGAATTAGCAAACATACAAGAATATCCATCACTATCAAGCATAGAAACAGAAATGATGTTCTTAATTAATTCGGGTACAAATAAAACGTTTCGCAATAACAACTTAAAATCTGAAGATAGAAATAAATAAACATCTCCTATAGCTACTGCAGCAACTCTTGCTCCATTGCCCAGCCTCAAGTGGGTCTCACCCTGTCTAAGACGTCGGCTTCTTGCCATCACCTGCAAATCATTGCAGATATGAGATCCACATCTGGTATCAAGTACCCAAGAAGTCGAATTAAGAGACATATTTATTTCGATATAGAACATACCTTTTGCAGTTCGCAACTACTCGAGGTACTCCTTGCAGTTCCTCCCCCAATGCCCAGGCTTGTGGCAGTGGTGGCAAACATCCTCGGTCTTATTTGGCTTGGAAGTCTTTGTCTTGGGCTTCTTAGTGGGCTTTTCCTCCTTCGCAGGGGCAGAACGCTTCTTACCCTTGCGTTTGGCCCCTTCTTCGCAGAGGAAGAAGAGCCCATAAGGAGGACGGGCTTGTCCTTCTTTATGGTCCCCTCGAACACGACCAGCATGTTAACCACCTCTTCGAGGGTGGCTGCCAGCTTGTTCATGTTGAATTTGACCACAAAGGGGTCGAATGCAGCGGGTAGTGAGAGGAGAAGCACATCCACAGACAGCTCAAGTGGAAGTGTGATATCAAGGCCCGCCAGCTTTTCAACGAGCCCAATCATACGAACCCCATGCTCACGAACCGAAGTCCCATCGCGCATGCGGCTCGTCATAAGCTCCTTGATAGCAGTGAACCTCTCATGTCGAGAGTTCTCCCCATACAGTTCCTTGAGATGAAAGAGTATGTCAGCAGCATACTTCGTCTTCTCAAAGCGCCGTTGCATTTCGTTGGACATTGATGCCATCACATAGCATCGAGTCATAAGCTCGTCGTCCCACCATTGTTTAAGCGTAGTCAGCTCCTCAGGGCTGATATCGGCAGGGGCTTCCTTCGGAGGGCTCTTCTCTATCGTATAGAGAAGTTTCTCCGAAGCCAACACAATGTTGAGGTTTCGAAGCCAGTCTTGGTAGTTAATGTTAGAGTAGATGCCCAACTAGCCAACTTGTGGCGTGTGGGTTTTATAGACTCTTGTACAAACAGTCTTTATATATGATATTCGCATTTACTTATATGGCGTTCTTTACTTTCATTATGTGTGTAATGATTTACAATTGCGTTGAGTAAAGACCTAGAATGCACTAAAGCGTATGTTAGATGTGATAGTGGGTATGACGACTATCATGAAACACATCTAATAGTCGCTGTGTATTCTGAACATGTTCCTAGTCGATTGGGCCGTCAAAACGAGGATAAGGCCGCCCGAGTTCGAGACTAGTATCTGCGATGCGAAGTACCATGTTTCATTGGTAGGGAACATTGTGATTTTCTGAGCATGCAGATAGATAGTGACCTGGTGATCTATCGAACTACCCTCGTTCGGACTTTCCAAGTGGTTACCATTTGTCGAGTGGATAAGTCCGAGGTCTTGGTTGTACTGATTAGTCCTCACGACTCGAAACGTCATTGAGACTCTACATGATAGGCGTCTCATTTTGACCCGTTTGCCGACTCACTTGGGGTCATAAGGCGTCGGGATTGGGTGAGACCCCGATGCATGTAGGAGTTGATGCATCGTTGTCGAGGATTCATCGCTCGCAGACATGCGTGGATATCCTATGCTATCTGAGGGGATAATAGTGTATAAATCTCTGGCCACAGTACTAGAAGTGTTTTAGGTAAATGTGTTTACCTAGTTACACTCGCGATGTCACTATTCGATCTCCAAGATGTATGCATAGTTATCGGATCTATAGCGACTCTCGATTTACCAATGGTCGTTGATCTGATCGGGATATATGGATTGTTCACAACATTGAAATATAGAATTTAGGGTTAGATGATCTGAAAAATTGTTTTTCACATCATAACATTTAGTTTTGGAAACTGAGTCGATCGGTCCGATCTGATCGGCGATCGGAGTTACGATGAAGTCGCAGCAATGAATATCGTCATTTGGACCCGGGCCCGATGGGCCGGTCCAAGTCCATTGTTAGTCTATTTAATTAGACTTAAGAGACTTCATAATTAGTAAACTCAAAACAATTGCAAACCCTAACCCTAAGCACCAAAAACCGCCGCCTCCCTCTCTCAAACACGCCGCCTTGCGCCGCCGCCGCCGCCTCGAGTCGCCGGAATTCGTTCCGGCAGATTCGACGAGGAGAATCTGTTCGTGGAGAATTCGTCAGTGCTTCTAGTGCAGCCTGACGAAGGAGTCTCGGTTCTGGTCATGGACCGGATTGGCGATTATCTACCGCAATCTACCGAGAAGAGCCGGGTTCTTGTAATTCCGGTTGGAGCCAGGCACAAGTGCCAGCAAGGTATTCGTTTCGAACGCCCTATGTATGCTGAATTATGAATTCTATTCTTCATATTGATCATCTCCCGGCCTTTATTCTTTGTTCTTCCGCTGCCTTGCCGGGGGGCGGATCCGGATCACCAACAGTGGTATCAGAGCCAGTGTTTTTCCGGATCTGATCATACGATATTGCCATGATTGTATCTAACATTGAATTTCAGATTGAAAATCGAAAAGGTTCGAAGCTGGCCGCCGACCGCCGCAATCACCGCGCCTCGGCCGCACGCCCGCCGCGCTTGTCGTGCACCTCGGCCGCTCTTGTCGGGCGCCTCGCTTGGCCCCACCTCGCGCGAGGAAGATCGGAAGTTGCTGCATCAACGTCGGGCGCTCGTGGCCCCTTGCTGGCCGGCCTGCTGCGCGCTTGATGGGCGGCTTGATGCGCACTGGTTGCGCAACGTCACGGCCGCTCGTCGCGCGATGGCTGGGTGCTGCTGCGCGCTGCTGTTGCGCCCCGACGTGCGACGATGGCCAGCATGATGTGCGCCACTGCTGGTCGGGCGACACGCAATGGGCGAGCTATTGCGCGCGGCCGTGCATCGCGCTTGGCGCGGGTCGCGCGCTGCCGCTGCAAATTTTGTGGTGGCGGCGCCGCCGGCCGGCGCCGCTCCGGCGAGTCTCCGGCGGTGTCGTGACGGCTGGTCTATTTTCTTCTAGGGTTTAATTCGGGCCTGTCCCGGGCAGCCCGTGAAGTTGTCGGGCCGGTGTGCGATGTCGGACCCGGTTTTGATCGATTTTGAAATTTTAAGTTTTTGGGCCTAAAATTGTTTTTAAGCCCAATATGATACAATTAAAATTAGTAAAATATGATTTTAATTATGAAATATGATTTTGTAATAAAATATGATTTTGTTGATTAAAATTTTGTTTTATCGGCAAAATACGATTTTATTATAAAATACGATTTCGTAATTAGAATATGATTTTACGATAAATAATTAGATTATTTAAATTATGCATGTTAATTAGATTAATTGCATGATTGGGGTGATCGAGAACCGTGCCCAATGTGTTAGGTGTATGCAATAGGTTTTATTTGATTTCGGTTTTTATATTTGATTATCATTTAAAGTGGGCCTGTTTGTGGCCCGTTCCCATCCCTTGATAAATGTATCCCTTATTTGTCATAGTTAATTTAAATGTAAATTACTAGATTTAGTGGGAGGACATCCGAAGACGGTGGATAATGACGATCAAGATATTGAAAACCGAAGATCTGTAAAACCGGAAAGCTTTGTAATAGGATTGCATTGCATTGCATATTGCATTACCCCTAGGATTGGACCCAGGTCCGTGGCTGGCAACCACGGACCGCATAGCTCTCGCGATCGATCATCCCAATGTTACTTTATATATGTTTATATATAGTGTAATTGAATCCGCATGTTTGCATGTTTTAATTTTGATTTAAATATGCATGAGACCAAATTTTTTTTCAAAAATAAAATCCCTCGTTTTAAATTTGATTTCAAACTTATATCAAGATAAATGTTTATTCGATAAACAAAAGGGTATTTAAAATTGTTTAAATTAACCCTACCTTCCATCAACAATGGGTGTACGTCGATGCTACCCGTATGCATGGCCCGGCTCATATTATTGAGGGGGTCATGTATGCCGGAAAGCTGTCCACGCCATTGACAACAGTTTGAGTCGGTTGGAACTCCTTTTAACGTTGGCTCATATTATTGGGGACGTTAAGGGGACCGTCCTTCACGACTAAACATTGATGGGTCAATCTTGACACGTGATAGTAAACGGCGTCATATTATTGGGCCCTTACTGGACGTGAGGTGAATACATGGAGGTTGCACCGGCTGCAATCGGAAACTACCTTTTGGGGGTCATGGATGGCTGATATTTTTCGGGTCCATGATCGCTTGATTGGGCTCCGTGTACCCACTAAAGAAACCTGTTTTCTCGATTTCATTAGAGGGTGGTGAAATCGTTAAAATAGTGGGAGGGTAATTCATAAAACTAAATGACCATGTTTTATATCTTAGCTTATATCTTATATAGTTAGTGACGTATGTCCGATTTCCTTCAGTATTACTGCACATAAAATGGTTTCGATGAAAAACCCGCTCGCTGCTATACTGGATAGCAACAAGTTCACCGGTCTGAACTACCAAGACTGGCTCCGCAACCTCAATCTTGTATTGGCTTCGGAGAAACTTCTCTATGCGATAGAGAAGACTGCTCCGAAGTTTGCCCCTGCCGATATCAGCCCTGAGGAGCTGGTAACGCTTAGAAAATGGTGGGACGACGAGGTTAAAGCTCTATGCAATGTGATGGCATCGATGTACAATGAAATGCAACGGCGTTTTGAGAAGACGAAGTATGCTGCTGACATACTTCATCATCTCAAAGAGCTGTACGGGGAGAACTCTCAACATGAGAGGTTCACGGCTGTCAAGGAGCTGATGACGAGCCGCATGCGCGATGGGACTTCGGTCCGCGAGCATGGGGTTCGTATGATTGGGCTCGTTGAAAAGCTGTCGGGCCTTGATATCACGCTTCCACACGAGCTGTCGGTGGATGTACTTCTCCTCTCGCTACCCGCTGCATTTGACCCCTTTGTGGTCAACTTCAACATGAACAAGCTGGAAGCCACCCTTGAAGAGGTGGTTAACATGCTCGTAGTATTTGAAGGGACCATAAAGAAGGACAAACCCGTCCTCCTTCTGGGTTCTTCTTCCTCTGCGAAGAAGGGGCCTAGACGCAAGAGCAAGAAGCGTTCTGCTCCTGCGAGGGAGGAAAAGTCCGCAAAGAAGCCAAAGGCAAAGGCTTCCAAACCAAACAAGCATGAGGATGTTTGCCACCACTGCCACAAGGATGGGCATTGGAGGAGGAACTGCAAGGAGTACCTCGAGCAGTTGCGAACTGCAAAAGGTATGTTCTACATTGAAATAAATATATCTCTTAATTCGACTTCTTGGGTACTTGATACCGGATGTGGATCCCATATCTGCAATGATTTGCAGGTGATGACAAGAAGCCGACGTCTTAGAGAGGGTGAGACCCACTTGAGGCTTGGCAATGGGGCAAGGGTTGCTGCTATAGCTATAGGAGATGTTTATTTATTTCTGTCTTCAAATTTTAAGTTGTTGTTACGAGACGTTTTATTTGTTCCTGAATTAATTAAAAACATTATTTCTATTCCTATGCTTGATAGAGATGGATATTCTTGTATGTTTGCTAATTCGATTTGCAATATTTACAAGAATGAATGTTTAATTGGAATTGGGGAACGCGAAAACGATCTATACACCTTAAAGTTAAAAGACGTTCCAACTCGCGAAGTCGAAACACACACAACAACGATTAAACAGAAACACGATAACTTGAACCCAACACAACTTTGGCACGCTAGGCTAGGTCACATTTCTCTAAGTAAAGTAGGATGGTTAGTTAGGAGTGACTTGTTTGATCTGTCAGACATCAACTCCCTACCGACTTGTGAATCCTGTCTGAAATGAAAGATGACATGACAACCCTTCAAGGGCAAGGGTGAACGTGCCCAAGGCCTATTGGATTTGATCCATACTGATGTGTGCGGCCCATTTAGTATCGGTACTAAATACGGTCACACATACTTCATCACCTTTACCGATGATTACTCTAGGTATGGGTATTTGTACTTAATGAAGTACAAGTCTGAATCCTTTGAAAGGTTCAAAGAATTCAAGGCTGAAGTAGAAAATCAGATAGG
>KQ986841.1:259970-273133 GCA_001598015.1 Dorcoceras hygrometricum
AAGGTTCAAAGAATTCAAGGCTGAAGTAGAAAATCAGTTGGGCAAAAGTAAAGTATTAAATCGATCTGATCGAGGTGGTGAATACTTAAGTACTGAGTTTCAAGACTATCTGAAGGAGAATGGGATTCTCTCACAATGGAATGGAACGAAACACGATAACTTAAACCCAGCACAACTTTGGCACGCTAGGCTAGGTCACATTTCCCTAAGCAGGATGAACAAGCTGGTTAGGAGTGACTTGTTTGATCTGTCAGACATCAACTCTCTACCGACTTGTGAATCCTGTCATTAAAAGACGTTCCAACTCGCGATGTCGAAACACACACAACAACGATTAAACGGAAACACGATAACTTGAACCCAGCACAAATTTGGCACGCTAGGCTAGGTCACATTTCCCTAAGCAGGATGAACAAGTTAGTTAGGAGTTACTTGTTTGATCTGTCAGACATCAACTCCCTACCGACTTGTGAATCCTGTCTGAAAGGAAAGATGACCAAGCAACCCTTCAAGGGCAAGGGTGAACGTGCCCAAGGCCTATTGGATTTGATCCATACTGATGTGTGCGGCCCATTTAGTATCGGTACTAAATACCGTCACACATACTTCATCACCTTTACCGATGATTACTCTAGGTACGGGTACTTGTACTTGATGAAGTACAAGTCTGAATCCATTGAAAGGTTCAAAGAATTCAAGGCTGAAGTAGAAAACCAATTAGGCAAAAGTATTAAAGCACTTCGATCTGATCGAGGTGGTGAATACTTAAGTACTGAGTTTCAAGACTATCTGAAGGAGAATGGGATTCTCTCACAATGGAACCCTCCGACCACACCACAGCTAAATGGTGTAGCGGAGCGTTGTAATCAGACCTTGTTGGACATGGTTCGATCCATGATGAGCTTCACTGAGCTTCCGACCTCGTTTTGGGGCTATGCGCTCGAAACAGCGGTCATGTTGTTGAACAATGTCCACACCAAGGCAGTGGACAAGACCCCGTATGAGATATGGATGGGCAAACCACCCAAGTACTCATTTATGAGGATTTTGGGATGTCCTGCTTACGTGAAGCAGACAGTGGAAGATAAGCTGGATACAAGATCCATCTTATGCTACTTCATTGGGTATCCAAAGAATTTCATTGGATACTATTTCTACTATCCCAGCGAGACAAAAGTGTTTGTCTCTAGGAATGCCACCTTTATGGAAAGAGAATTTCTACTTGATAGAAAGGGCAAAATAGTAGAAATCGAAGAGGTTCAAGAACCAATTGAAGTACCAAGTGAATCTCCCGCACCTACTGAGCCAGTACCAGATATGGTCGCACCTAGGAGATCCGAAAGGATTCCTAGAGCTCCAGAGAGATATGGTTTTCTCCTTGAAGATCATCAAGGTGATCAAGTTGTTGGATCTGATCCAAGAACTTTCAAGGAGGCAATTTCCGATGCTGATTCTAATTTGTGGCTTGAAGCAATGCAGTCTGAGTTTGACTCAATGCATGCTAACCAAGTTTGGACTCTTGTTAATCCTCCCGAAGGAATTGTTCCCATTGGGTGTAAATGGGTATACAAGAAGCAACTTGGGCCTGATGGAAAGGTAATGACCTTCAAGGCGCGACTGGTCGCGAAAGGTTACACTCAAAGGCAAGGTGTTGACTATGATGAAACCTTCTCGCCCGTCGCAATGTTCAAGTCGATTAGAATACTGTTAGCCATAGCCGCATGGTACGACTATGAGATATGGAAAATGGATGTGAAAACTGCGTTCCTTAATGGAAACATTAAGGAAGAGATCTATATGACGCAGCCTGAGGGTTTCACATCTGTTGGAAGCGAGCATAAGGTATGCAAGCTTCAGAGATCGATCTACGGTCTCAAACAGACATCGCGAAGTTGGAACCTGAGATTCGATGAAACAATTAAGGAATTTGGTTTCATCAAGAATCCCGAGGAGCCATGTGTCTACAAAAAGGTAGTTAAAAACACTGTGACGTTCCTAGTGATTTATGTTGATGACATTCTACTCATTGGGAATGATGTAGGAATGTTGCAGTCAACTAAAGTATGGTTGTCTAGTAGATTTTCGATGAAGGACATCGGTGAAGCATCTTATATTCTTGGAATACAGATCTATCGGGATAGATCTAAACGGATGCTCGGACTCACCCAAGCTACCTACATCGATACCATACTTAAGAGGTTCTCTATGGAAGAGTCCAAGAGAGGACACCTACCTATGTGCCACGGGGTCACTCTATCCAAGTCTATGTGTCCAAAGACTGATGAGGAGATAGAGAGTATGGCACATGTACCATATGCCTCGGCTATAGGTAGTATTATGTATGGCATGATCTCGACTAGACCGGCCAATTGCATTGGAAGGCTGTGAAGGATATTCTTAAGTACTTGCGAAGGACTAAGAATATGTTCATGGTCTATGGGGGTGGTGAACTGAAACTGGAAGGCTACACTGATTCTAGCTTCCAGTGTGACGTGGATGATTCGAAATCAACCTCTGGATTTGTATTCATGCTCAACGGTGGTGCTGTCTCTTGGAAGAGTTCCAAGCAAGACACCATCGCGGATTCAACCACTGAGGCTGAGTACATTGCATCATCAGCTGCTGCTAAGGAGGCCGTTTGGATAAGGAATTTCGTCCAAAAGTTGGGCGTCATTCCTAATGGAGTTGGTCCAGTACCGGTGTACTGCGACAACACGGGTGCCGTTGCGCAAGCAAAGGAGCCTAGGTCTCACCAAAGATCCAAACACATACTGAGGAAATACCACATAATCCGGGATATCGTGGCTAGAGGTGACATAGCAGTTGAGAGAGTCGCCTCTGCGGACAACATTGCTGATCCACTTACGAAGCCCTTATCGGATCTCTAGCGACTCTCGATTTACCAATGGTCGTTGATCTGATCGGGATATATGGATTGAAAGGACCGTACTGTACGCTAACCACGACCGACTGGTTCTTGTAGGCACTATCAGTGATACCTAGGGGATCATGGGGCGATGTTGCTAGACGCTTTACCATGATCTGTTGGGCAGGTCCGGAATTGTGATTTCGGAGCCACAATGGTTGTGGGCCCACGGCTAGCTGTATCCCTGAACCATTGAGGGTCACACAAGTACTAGATTCGAGATTCCCGCACGGATACTCAGCTCAATGTGTTGAGCACGAGAAGAGGATTTCGGGAAGTGCGACTTCCTAAAAGTCAACAGGGGTCAAACCGGGGTTTCCCGCTGTTGAGGGGCAAAACGGTCATTTTGCAATTTAGGGTTAGATGATCTGAAAATTTGTTTTTCACATCATAACATTCAGTTTTGGAAACTGAGTCGATCGGTCCGATCTGATCGGCGATCGGAGTTACGATGAAATCGCAGCAATGAATATCGTCATTTGGACCCGGGCCCGATGGGCCTGTCCAAGTCCATTGTTAGTCTATTTAATTAGACTTAAGAGACTTCATAATTAGTAAACTCAAAACAATTGCAAACCCTAACCCTAAGCACCAAAAACCGCCGCCTCCCTCTCTCAAACACGCCGCCGCCGCCGCCTTGCGCCGCCGCCGCCGCCTCGAGTCGCCGGAATTCGTTCCGGCCGATTCAACGAGGAGAATCTGTTCATGGAGAATTCATCAGTGCTTCTAGTGCAGCCTGACGAAGCAGTCTCGGTTCTGGTCGTGGACCGGATTGGCGATTATCTACCGCAATCTACCGAGAAGAGCCGGGTTCTTGTAATTCCGGTTGGAGCCAGGCACAAGTGCCAGCAAGGTATTCGTTTTGAACGCCCTTTGTATGCTGAATTATGAATTATATTCTTCGTATTGATCGTCTCCCGGCCTTTATTCTTTGTTCTTCCGCTGCCTTGCCGGGGGGCGGATCCGGATCACCAACAGTTAAGACCGGTGAACTTGTTGCTATCCAGTATAGCAGCGAGTGGGTTTTTGATTGAAGACATTATAAAGCAGTTTATATTGAAAAGAAAAACAGACATGCATCACTAACTATATATGAAAAACGCTAAGACATAAAAAAAAGGTCATTTAGTTTTATGAATTACCCTCCCACTATTTTAACGATTTCACCACCCTCTAATGAAATCGGGAAAGCAAGTTTCCTTAGTGGGTACATAGAGTCCAATCGAGCGATCATGGTCCCGAATAATATCAGCCAACCATGACCCCCAAAAGGTAGAGCCCAATTGCAACCGGTGCAACCTCCATGTATTTACCTCACATCCAGTAAGGGCCCAATAACATGACGCCGATTACTATCACGTGTCAAGATGACCCATCAATGTTGAGTCGTGAAGGACGGTCCCCTTAACGTCCCCAATAATATGAGCCAATGTTAAAGGGATTTTCAACCGACTCACAACGAGTGTCAATGACGTGTACAGCTTTCCGGCATACATAACCCCCTCAATAATATGAGCTGGGCCATGTATGCGGGTAACATTGGCGTACACCCATTGTTGATGGAAGGTATGGATAATTTAAACAGATTTTAAATTCCCTTAGTTTATCAAATAAACTTTTAATCTTGATATCAATTTTAAATCGTATTTAAAACGAGGGATTTAATTTTTGAAAATTTGGTCTCAACAATATTTTAAATCATAATTTAAAACATGCGAATTCAACAAACATATATCGAATATATAAATAAACTTTGGGATGATCGATCGTGAGAGCTATGCGGTACGTGGTTGCCAATCACGGACCTGGGTCCAGTCCTAGGTGAAATGCAATATGCAATGCAATCCTATTACAATTGATTCCGGTTTTACAGATCTTCGGTCTTCAATATCTTTGATCGTCATCTCCACCGTCTTCAAAATGTCCTCCCACAAAATCTAGTAATTTACATTTAAATTGCCATGACATATATGGGATACAAATTTGTAGGGGTGGGAATGGGCCACAAACATACCCAATTTAATCGATATCAACAATATATATACAACCAAAATCGCAAAACCTATAGCATACACCTAACACATTGGGCACGACTCCCGATCATCCCAAACATGCAATCAATCTAATAAATTGACATAAATTAAATAATCAAATCAAATTTGATATTTTCCTACAAAATCATATTTTAATTATAAAATCGTATTTTATAAATAAAATCGCATTTTGTCGATAAAATCATATTTTAATCAACAAAATCATATTTCAATTATAAAATCATATTTCATAACTAAAATCACATTTTGTAATTTTAATTGCATAAAATTGGGCTTAAACAATTTTAGGCCCAAAATCTCAAAATTTTCAAAATCAATTTTGGTCCGACCAAAATCGGACCAATATCGAATATTGGCCCGAAAACTTCATGGGCTGCCCGGGACAGGCCCGAACAAAATTCAGAAGACAAAACAGGTCACAACCGGCTGTCGGAAAACGCCGTACGACGGCGCTAGGTTTAGTTGTGTAGTGTGTGATTAATTAGCCCTAGATGTAATTCATATAATTATAAGTTAATCATGGGCTTGAACCGGCCCATTGGACTTGGGTCTGGCCCAAGTCCATATGAACATTCGGTTCTTTTAAATCACTGCGGTTTCATCATAACTCCGATCGACGATCAGATCGGACCGATCGACTCAGTTTCCAAAACTGAATATTATGATGGGAAAAACAATTTTTCAGATTATCTAGTCCAATATTACAGTTCAGCCCCTCAACTTTGGGAAATCGCAATTTGACCCCTGTTGACTTTTAGGAAGTCGCACTCCCCAAATTCCTTCTCCTATGCTCAACACATTGAGCTCAGTTTCCGTGCGGGAATCATGAATCCAGTACTTGTGTGACCCTCAATGGTTCAGGGATACAGCTAGCCGTGAGCCCACAACCATTGTGACTCCGAAATCACAATTTCGGACTTGCCCATCGGATCATGGTAAAGCGCCTAGCAACATCGCCCCATGATCCCCTAGGTATCACTGATAGTGCCTGCAAGAACCAGTTGGTCGTGGTTAACATACAGTACGGTCCTTTCAACACATATATCCCGATCAGATCAACGACCATTGGTAAATCGAGAGTAGCTAGAGATCCGATAGCCATGCATACATCTTGGAGATCAAATAGTGACATCGCGAGTGTAACTAGGTAAACCCATTTACCTAAAACACATCCAGTACTCTGGCCAGAGATTTATACACTATTATCTCCCCCGGGACAGGCCCGAACAAAATTCAGAAGACAAAACAGGTCACAACCGGCTGTCGGAAAACGCCGTACGACGGCCGCACGGCTGCGGCTGCCGCCACCACAATAGCGCGCGGCACAAGGCCGCGAGCTGCTGCGACGTGCCTGGCATGGCCGCGCCATGCATGGCGCGGCCTGCGCATCACCGTGCGCAAGGTGGCACGGCCATTGCGCAACAATTGCACAGGCCGGCACGCGGTTGTGCGCGCGCCATCGCGCGTGTGGTGGTGGTCGCCGCCGCACACGGCGGAGGCCGGCAGCCTGCAACAAATTTTTTTTTTGTTTTCTGAAATAGAAATTCGAGATCTATGCAATTCAGGCAATAAAATGTATTGAAGGATCCGAGCCTGTGCTCTGATACCACTGTTGGCGAAGGTGGCAGATCCGGATCACGTTTCCCGGGGGCGCAGCGGAAGTTAAAATTTTGCCCCGAGATACGTTCAATACATTAAAACTAATCAATAAATCATACATAGGATGTTTATCGATTGTTACCTTGCTGGCGTCTAGGCGCCTGGCTCCAACTAGATTCACAGGGAATTCTGGCTCTTGAATTGTAGGCGGCGGTAGATCGTCTAATCAGGTCCACGACCGGAAACGCGATTCCCCGTCAATCTGCACTAGAAGATCTGACGGATTTTAGCACGATCGGATTCTCCTCGTCACGCTGATCGGAATAAGTTCGACCATGCAAAATTCGGACGACGACGGCGGCGGGCGACGACGTTGAGCGATCGGCGGCGGCGAGGTAGAGGAGGAGAGGGGCGGCCGAGAATTTGAGGCTAGGGCTTGTGTAGTTGTGAGTTGTGATTAAAGCCCTAGGTCATATCAACATATAGACCTATGATGGGCTTGAACCGGCCCATTGGACTTGGGTCAGACCCAAGTCCATATGAACATTCGGTTCTTTTAAATCACTGCGGTTTCATCATAACTCCGATCGACGATCAGATCGGACCGATCGACTCAGTTTCCAAAACTGAATATTATGATGGGAAAAACAATTTTTCAGATTATCTAGTCCAATATTACAGTTCAGCCCCTCAACTTTGGGAAATCGCAATTTGACCCCTGTTGACTTTTAGGAAGTCGCACTCCCCAAATACCTCCTCCTATGCTCAACACATTGAGCTCAGTATCCGTGCGGGAATCTCGAATCCAGTACTTGTGTGACCCTCAATGGTTCAGGGATACAGCTAGCCGTGGGCCCACAACCATTGTGGCTCCGGAATCACAATTCCGGACTTGCCCATCGGATCATGGTAAGAGCGTCTAGCAACATCGCCTCATGATCCCCTAGGTATCACTGATAGTGCCTGCAAGAACCAAAGACCTCGGACTTATCCACTCGACAAATGGTAACCACTTGGAAAGTCCGAACGAGGGTAGTTCGATAGATCACCAGGTCACTATCCATCTGCATGCTCAGAACATCACAATGTTCCCTACCAATGAAACATGGTACTTCACATCGCAGCTATCTGCATGCTACAGAACATCACAATGTCCCTACCAATGAAACATGGTACTTCACATCGCAGATTCTAGTCTCAAGCTCGAGCGACTTTATCCTCATTTTGACGGTCCAATCGACTAGGAACGAATTCAGAATACACAGTGACTATTAGATGTGTTTCATGATAGCCATCATATCCACTATCACATCTAACATACACTATGGTGCATTCTAGGTCTTTATCCAACACAATTGTTAACATTATAACATAATGAAAATAAAGAATGCCATAAAGAAGTGCGTATATCATATAAAAAGATTGTTATACACAAGAGTCAATAAAACCCACACGCCACAAGTTGGCTAATTGGGCATCTACTCTAACAGTCTCGTCCACGCATCCGTAACTCAAACAGACTGAAAACATTACATGCATACCATGCAACATAAAAATCATAAAAATCACATAAAATGGCATGTAATCATCTAATATTATTTTCCCCCTAGTCATGCACCCTTTTCTACGTATTCAGGAATTTCTAGGCGTTAAATAAAGTCTCTGAGCTGGTTTGACCTTATCCAGCTTAGCTCTGATCTGGTTTCTATGATCAATTTTGTACGATTCGTCTTGAACTGGTTGATCTGAGCTGATTAATCTCTTTTATTTGTCTTCACCAAAACTTATGAAATTAACTCTAACAATCTCCCCCTTAAATAGGAAGCTTAGGGAAGGTGAGAACTTCTTAAGGATGGGCAATGGGGCAAGTGTTGCTGCCAAAGCTGTGGGAGATGTTTACTTAATGTTGCATTCTGATCTTAAATTTAGTTTTTAGAGATGTTTTGTATGTACCAGATTTGGTGAAAACCATTTGTTCCATTTCTATTCTTGGTAAGGATGGATATGCTTGTCTATTTGGCAAAGGTGTTTGCAACATTTACAAGAATGAATGTTTTATTGGTACAGGTGAATTAAAAATCAATCTCTATGATTTATAATTTAAAGATATTCCATTTAACAATTCCCAAGTTATAACAACAAATAAGCGCAAAAGGGATACTATAAATCCCGCACTCTTATGGCATGATCGTTTAGGCCATATTTCCCTAAGAAGGATAAACAATCTAGTGGGAGAAGGAATGTTTGATATGTCTGATATTGGTTCTCTAACTACTTGTGAATCTTGTCTAAAAATAAGGATGACCAAGATTCCCTTTAAGGTACATGTGGAGCGAGCCAAAGATCTGTTGGATTTGATCCATTCAGATGTTTGTGGTCCACTTAGCATCACCACTAAGTATGGACATGCCTACTTCATAACCTTTACCTATGATTTCTCGAGGTATGGGTATGTGTATTTGATGAAATACCAATCCAAAGCTCTTGAAAGTTTCAAAGAATTTCGGAATGAAGTTGAAAAACAATTGGGACGAAGCATCAAGGCACTTTGATCAGACCGGGGTGGTGAATACTTGAGTGCTGAATACAAAGATTATCTTAAAGAGAATGAGATTATCTCGCAGTGGACTTCTCCTGCAACACCTAAGTTGAATGGTGTTTCAGAACGTCATACTCGGACTTCATGGACATGGTTCGTTCTATGATGGGGTTCACAAAGTTGCCCCCTTCCTTTTGGGGATATGCGCTTGAAACAGCGACACTGTTGTTAAACAATGTCCATTCAAAGGCAGTGGATAAAAATCCATATGAGATATGGATTGGAAAGCCTCCCAAATATTCTTATCTTAGAATATGGAGATGCCCTGTTTATGTGAAGCAGGTAGTCGGAGATAAATTGGATACTCGATCCATTTTATGCTATTTTGTGGGGTATCCAAGGAACACATTAGGTTATTATTTCAGTCATCCCAAAAAAACAAAGTGTTGTTTCTAGAAATGCAAAATTCTTGGAGGAAGAATTTATATTAGATAGAAAAGGGGAAATGATAGAACTCAAAGAGGTCCGCAAGACACCCATAAATGTAGAGCCCAGACCCCAACAGCCAAGAGAGGAGATACAAGCTCCTAGGAGATCTGAGAGGATCTCGAGACCGCCCATGAGGTATGGTCTACTTCTAACCTTGGATATGATCCAAGTACCTTCAAGGAGGCACTGTCAGATGCTAATTCATCCAAGTTGCTTGAAGATATGAAATCCGCGATGAATTCCATGCATTCGAATCAAGTATGGACTCTTGTAGATCCACCCGAGGGGATTATTACCATTGGATGTAAATGTATTTACAAGAAGAGACTTGGAGCAGATAGGAATATGTTGACCTTCAAAGCGCAATTGGTCGCAAAAGGTTATACTCAAAGGAAAGGAATAGACTTTGAGGAAACTTTTTATCATGTCGCAATTTTCAAGTCTATAAGGATATTGATAGCCATAGCAGCATGGTATGACTATGAAATATGGCAGATGGATGTGAAAACGGCCTTTCTTAATGAGGCATTAAGGAAGAGAGTTATATGTCTCAGTCGGAACGGTTCACATATATCGGAAGTGAGCATATGTTATGCAAACTTCAGAGATCTATCTATGGTCTCAAGCAAGCATCTAGGAGTTGGAATCTCAGATTTGATAGTACGATCAAAGAGTTTGGTTTTACTAAGAATCCTGAGGAACCCTATGCGTATAAGAAGGTCAGTGGGAATGCTGTGACATTTTTAGTGCTTTACGTTGATGACATTCTACTCATTGGGATTGATGTAGGAATGTTGCAATCAACTAAAGTATTCTTAGCAAATAGGTTCTCGATGCAGGACTTGGTGAAGCATCTTATGTATTGGGAATACAGATCTACAGGGATAGATCTAAAGGATTGCTTGGTCTCACCCATTCCACATACATTGATACCATCATTAAAATGTTTTGATGGATGAGTCCAAGAGAGGAGATCTACAAATGTATCATGGCGTGACCTTATCCAAGTCCATGTCTACCAAGACGGACGTTGAGATTGAGGCGATGACACGCATTACTTATGCGTCTGAAATTGGTAGTATCATGTATGGGATGATATCTACACGACCTGACGTTGAATTTTCACTCAGTTTTGTTAGTAGATATCAATCAAACCTCGGTCTTTCACATTGTACTGTGAAAGACATCCTCAAGTATTTGAGAAGGACTAAGAATTTGCTCTTGGTCTATGGGGGTGGAGAACTAAAATTGGAAAGCTATACCAACTAGAGCTTCCAAAGTGATATAGATGATTCAAATTCAACCTCCGGGTTAATATTCATTTTCAATGGTGCTGCTGTATCTTGGAAGAGTTCAAATCAAGACATCACTATGGATTCCATCACGGATGCCGAATACATTACTGCATCAGCTGTAGCAAGGAGGCTGTTTGGATAAGGAATTTCGTCCAAGAGTTGGGCGTTATTCCTAATGTAGTTGTGTTAGAGTAGATGCCCAACTAGCCAACTTGTGGCGTGTGGGTTTTATTGACTCTTGTACAAACGATCTTTATATATGATATTCGCATTTTCTTATATGGCATTCTTTACTTTCATTATGTGTGTAATGATTTACAATTGTGTTGAGTAAAGACCTAGAATACACTAAGGCGTATGTCAGATGTGATAGTGGGTATGACGGCTATCATGAAACACATCTAATAGTCGCTGTATATTCTGAACATGTTCCTAGTCGATTGGGCCGTCAAAATAAGGATAAGGCCGCCCGAGTTCGAGACTAGTATCTGCGATGCGAAGTACCATGTTTCATTGGTAGGGAACATTGTGATGTTCTGAGCATGCAGATAGATAGTGACCTGGTGATCTATCGAACTACCCTCGTTCGGACTTTCCAAGTGGTTACCATTTGTCGAGTGGATAAGTCCGAGGTCTTGGTTGTACTGATTAGTCCTCACGACTCGAAACGTCATTGAGACTCTACATGATAGGCGTCTCACTTTGACCCGTTTGCCGACTCACTTGGGGTCACCAGGCGTCAGGATTGGGTGAGACCCCGATGCATGTAGGAGTCGATGCATCGTTGTCGAGGATTCACCGCTTGCAGACATGCGTGGATATCCTATGCTATCTGAGGGGATAATAGTGTTCAAATCTCTGGCCAGAGTACTAGAAGTGTTTTAGGTAAATGTGTTTACCTAGTTACACTCGCGATGTCACTATTCGATCTCCAAGATGTATGCATAGCTATCGGATCTCTAGCGACTCTCGATTTACCAATGGTCGTTGATCTGATCGGGATATATGGATTGAAAGGACCGTACTGTACGCTAACCACGACCGACTGGTTCTTGCAGGCACTATCAGTGATACCTAGGGGATCATGGGGGCGATGTTTCTAGACGCTTTACCATGATCCGTTGGGCAGGTCCGGAATTGTGATTCCGGAGCCACAATGGTTGTGGGCCCACGGCTAGCTGTATCCCTGAACCATTGAGGGTCACACAAGTACTGGATTCGAAACTCCCACACGGATACTCAGCTCAATGTGTTGAGCACGAGAAGAGGATTTCGGGAAGTGAGACTTCCTAAAAGTCAACAGGGGTCAAACCGGGATTTAGGAGTCGATGCATCGCTGTCGAGGATTCACCGCTCGCAGACATGCGTGGATATCCTATGCTATCTGAGGGGATAATAGTGTTCAAATCTCTGGCCAGAGTACTAGAAGTGTTTTAGGTAAATGTGTTTACCTAGTTACACTCGCGATGTCACTATTCGATCTCCAAGATGTATGCATAGCTATCGGATCTCTAGCGACTCTCGATTTACCAATGGTCGTTGATCTGATCGGGATATATGGATTGAAAGGACCGTACAGTACGCGAACCACGACCGACTGGTTCTTGCAGGCACTACCAGTGATACGTAGGGGATCATGGGGCGATGTTGTTAGACGCTTTACCATGATCCGTTGGGCAGGTCCGGAATTGTGATTCCGGAGTCACAATGGTTGTGGGCCCACGGCTAGCTGTATCCCTGAACCATTGAGGGTCACACAAGTACTGGATTCGAAACTCCCACACGGATACTCAGCTCAATGTGTTGAGCACGAGAAGAGGATTTCGGGAAGTGCGACTTCCTAAAAGTCAACAGGGGTCAAACCGGGATTTGACTCTGTTGAGGGGCAAAACGGTCATTTTGCTATTTGGGGTTTGATAATCTGAAAAATTGTTTTTCACATCATAACATTCAGTTTTGGAAACTGAGTCGATCGGTCCGATCTGATCGGTGATCGGAGTTGCGATGAAGTCACAGCGATAGATATCGTCATTTGGACCCGGTGTGAGACCTGGAATTGTAATTTCGATTGTATCGTTGGAATGAATCGATATATTAGAGGCTTTAGATCTCTGTTCTGAGTGTTTGAGTTGCATTTTCGGGTTCCATTTCGTGTGTTGAGCAATTCTGGAGATTTTGTAATTTTTGCATATTAGAGGTATCTGCTGGTTGGTGTGTCAGCTGATGTTTATAGTTAGCTGCTGGTCGATGATGAAAATCAG
>KQ986842.1:0-24790 GCA_001598015.1 Dorcoceras hygrometricum
CGACGAGGAGAATCCGTTCGTGCAAAATTCGTCAGTGCTTCTAGTGCAGGCTGACGAAGGAGTCTCGGTTCTGGTCGTAGACCGGATTGGCGATTATCTACCGCAATCTACCGAGAAGAGCCGGGTTCTTGTAATACCGGTTGGAGCCAGGCACAAGTGCCAGCAAGGTATTCATTTTTGAACATCCTATGAATGAAGATTATTGAATTGTTGTTTTTCGTATTGATCATCTCCCGGCCTTTTCCTTTGTTCTTCCGCTGCCTAGCCGGGGGCGGATCCGGATCCACAACATCCATATCAAGTATTGGCTCTTGAGGTGCGGGATATTCACTTGGTACTTCAGATGGTTCTCGAACCTCTTCGACTTCTACTATCTTGCCTTTTCTATCAAGTAGAAATTACCTTTCCAGAAAGGTGGCATTTCTAGAGACAAACACTTTTGTTTCATTGGGATAGTAGAATGGTATCCAATAGAATTCTTAGGATACCCAATGAAGTACCATAAGATGGATCTATTATCCAGCTTATCTCCCACTGTATGCTTCACATAAGAAGGACATCCCCAAATCCTCAAGTATGAGTACTTGGGTGGCTTGCCCATCCATATCTCATATGGAGTTTATCTACTGCCTTGGTATGGACATTGTTCAACAACATTACCGTCGTTTCGAGCGCATAGCCCCAAAACAAGGCAGGAAGTTCAGTGAAACTCATCATAGATCGAACCATGTCCATCAAGGTTCGATTACGACGCTCCGCTACACCGTTGAGTTGTGGTGTGGCCGGAGGGGTCCACTGTGAGAGAATCCATTCTCTTTAAGATAGTCTTGAAACTTGGCACTCAAGTATTCTCCACCTCGATCTGATCGAAGTGTTTTAATACTTTTTCCCAATTTATTTTTACTTCAGCTTTGAATTCTTTAAACCTTTCAAAGGATTCAGACTTGTGCTTCATTAAGTACAATTATCCATACCTAGAGTGATCATCAGTAAATATGATGAAGTAGGTGTGACCGGACTTAGTACCAATGCTAAGTTGGCCACATACATCAGTATGGATCAAATCCAATAGACCTTGAGCACATTCAGGCTTGCCCGTGAAGGGCAATTTGTCATTTTTCCCTTGAGACAAGACTCACAAGTTGGTAGGGAGTTAATATCAGACATATTAAACATGTCACTCCTAATCAACTTTTTCATCCTATTTAAGGAAACATGACCTAGCCTAGCGTGCCAAAGTTGTGCCGGGTTCAAACTATCGTTTTTCCTTTTTATTGTTGTTGTGTGTGTTTCCACATCGCGAGTTGAAACTTCTTTCAATTTTAAGGCGTATAGATCGTTTTCGCGTTCCCCAATTCCAATCAAACATTCATTCTTGTATATATTGCAAATCGAATAGGCAAAATGACAAGAATATCCATCACTATCAAGCATAGAAACGGAAATGATGTTCTTTATTAATTCAGGGACAAATAAAACGTTTCTCAACAACAACTTAAAATTTGAAGACAGAAATAAAACATCTCCTACAGCTTCAACAGCAACCCTTGCTCCGTTGCCAAGCCTCAAGTGGGTCTCACCCTCTCTAAGACGCCCGCTTCTTGTCATTACCTGCAAATCATTGAAGATATGAGATCCACATCCGGTATCAAGTACCCAAGAAGTCGAGTTAAGAGACATATTTATTTCAATGTAGAACATACATTTTGCAGTTCGCAACTTCTCGAGGTAATCCTTATAGTTCCTCCTCCAGTGTCCAGGCTTTTGACAGTGGTGGTAAACATCCTCAAATTTGTTCGGCTTTGAAGTCCTTGCCTTGGGCTTCTTGGCAGGCTTTCCCTCCTTCGCAGGGGCAGAACGCTTCTTACCCTTGCGTTTGGGCCCCTTCTTCGCAGAGGAAGAAGAGTCCAAAATAAGGACGGGCTTGTCCCTCTTTATGGTTCCCTCAAACACGACAAGCATGTTTACCACCTCTTCAAGGGTGGCTTCTAGATTGTTCATGTTAAGTTGACCACAAAGGGGTCGAACGTAGCAGGGAGGGAGAGGATAAGCAGATCCACAGACAGCTCATGTGGAAGCGTGATATCAAGGCGCACTAGCTTCTCAATGAGTCCAATCATATGGACCCCATGCTCGCGGACCGAAGTCCCCTTGCGCATGCGGCTCGTCATGAGCTCCTTGACGGTAGTAAACCTCTCAGTCCGAGAGTTCTCCCCATAAAGCTCCTTGAGATGAAGGTGTATGTCAGCAGCATACACCGTCTTCTCAAAACGCCGCTGCATTTCGTTGGACATTGATGCTATCACATAGCACCGTGCCTTAAGTTCATCGTCCCACCATTTGTCCAGCTTTGTCAGCTCCTCAGGACTGGCATCGGCAGGGGCTTCCTTCAGAGGGGTCTTCTCTAGCGTGTAGAGAAGTTTCTCCGAAGCCAAGATAATCTTGAGGTTTCGAAGTCAATATTGGTAGTTCGAACCAGTGAACTTGTTGCTATCCAGTATAGCAGCAAGTGGATTTTTGATTGAAGACATGATAATAGCAGTTTATACTGAAAAGAAAAATAGACATGCATCACAGACTATTTATGAAAAACGCTAAGACATAAAATAAGGTCATTTAGTTTTATAAATTACCCTCCCACTATTTTAATAATTTCACCACCCTCTAATAAAATCGAGAAAGCAAGTTTCCATAGTGGGTACACAGAGTCCAATCAAGAAATCATGGTCCCGAATAATATCAGCCAACCATGATCCTCAAAAGGTAGAGCCCAATTGCAACAGGTGCAACCTTCATGTATTTACCTCACGTCCAGTAAGGGCCCAATAATATGACGCCGATTACTATCACGTGTCAAGATGACCCATCAATGTTGAGTTGTGATGAACGGTCCCCTTAATGTACCCAGTAATATGAGCCAACGTTAAAGGGAGTTCCAACCAACTCACAGCAAGTGTCAATGACGTGTACAACTTTCCGGCACACAGAACCCCCCAATAATATGATCCGGGCTATGCATGCTGATAGCATCGACGTATACCCATTGTTGATGGAAGGTAGGAAATTTTAAACAATATTTAAATTCCCTTAGCTTATCGAATAAACTTTTGATCTTGAAATAAATTTTAAATCAAATTTAAAATGAGGGATTTCAATTTTGAAATTTGGTCTCAATAATTTTAAATCAAATTTAAAATTGCGGATTCAACATACATATATCACATATATAAGTGGGATGATCGATAAGCGAGAGCTATGCGATCCATGGTTGCCAAGCACGAATCTAGGTCCAATCGTAGGTGATATGCAGTATGCAAATGCAATCCTATTACATAAGCTTCCAGTTTTACAAGTCTTCGGTCTTCAATATCTTTGATCATCATCTCCACCATCTTCAAAATTATCCTCCCACTAAGTCTAATATTTACATTTAAATAACCATGACAAATAGGGATACAATTTAAAGGGGTGGGAACGGGCCATAAACCAGGCCCGCTTCGAAATGATTTCAACAATATTACAACCAAGAATTGTAAAACCTAGCATACACCTAACACATTGGGCACGACTCTCGATCATCCCAAACATTATCTATTTCAATTAACTCAATTAATCGACATAAATAAAATAATCAAATAAAATTTGATTTTATCCAACCTAAATCACATTTTAAATATAAAATCATATTTTATAAATAAAATCTTATTTTGTTATTTTAATTGCATCAAATTTGGGCTTAAAACAATTTTAGGTCCAATATCTCAAAAATTTTCAAAAATTAATTTTTGTCCGACAAAAAGCCCAATATCAAGTATTGGCCCAAAAACCCCTCGGGCCGCCCAGGACAGACCTGGAAAACCCTAAAATTCAAAAATCGCCACGGAATCTACGCCCTGGAACCGCCGCACGGGCGGTGCGCCGCCGCCCGCATGCGTGCAGCACGCTGTGCGCGCCCCTGTGCGCAACGCGTGCGCACGTGGTGCGGCCACCTGCGCGCACAGCTCGCGCAGGTGGGCAGGTGCGCGCACCGCCGTGCGCAACACATGCGCACGGTTATCGGCCAGCGTGCGCAACGTGTGCGCACCACCGTGAGCAACATGTGCGCACGGTTACCGGCCATCGTGCGCGACAGGCGCGCAACGGCCGCCGAGATGTGCGCGCGGGATGTGCGCACGATCCCGGGATCTCCGCCGCAATTTTCGTGCGGCGGGTGCGGACGCCTTGTGCGACGGGCCCGTGGCAGCGTGCGGCAGTAGATGCGGCGGCGGCGCGGCGGAAATTTTTTTTTTTTTTGAAAATCTGAGATCTGATGCAATACAGGCATAAAAAGTGTATGGATAGATCCGAGCCAAAGCTCTGATACCACTGTTGGCGCAGCGGCGGATCCGGATCCCGCACCCGGGACGCAGCGAAAGATTTAAAAATTTGAGCCCGAGAACGGTCAATACACCTATAAAAACATTCATAGAATGTTCAGAACAGTACCTTGATGGCGTCTAGGCGCCTGGCTCCGACCAATTTCATGAGGAAATCGGCACTTCAACTGTTGGCGGTTTTGGCCTCCTAATCCGGTCCATGATCAGAATCCCAATTCCTTCGCCGGTCTGCACTAGAAAACTCTGCGAAGATTTCACTGATGGAATCTCCTCGCCGGAACGGTCGGAACGAGATTTCCGACGGTGGCGACGTCGGCGGCAGGAGGCGACGGCGGCGGCGAGGGAGGAGAGGAGAGGAGAGGAGAGGAAGAATAAGCTGAGGAGCTTTTGGTGTGTTTCAAATGAATACCCCAGGGCCTCTATTTATAGATTTTTCATGGGCTTGAACCAGCTTAATGGGCTTGGGTCGAGCCCAGGCCCAGTGTAAACATTGGTTTCAAGTCCATCACTGTGTGTTAGGATAAAATTTATAATTTTGGTGATAACAAAAATAAGAAAAGATTTGGACTTAACGATGATATTCGAATAATCTTTTCATAAGATATCAGAGTTTCTAACAACGGTTATTGGTTTGAATTACAGTTATGATATCGGGTTGATCAGATTCGGGTTCTGAGACAGTCGGGTTATCGAATCAGTTATTTGGGTTATCGAGTCAGATAGTTACTATTGGAAGTGTATTCAGAGTGATGGTTGCTACCAACAGACATCGTAATTGTACCAAAGGTATCTGCCAATAGCGGTTGATGTTGGAATAGAGAAGGTTACTGTCGACAGATATCGTAACAGTGAAGTTCAACAGGAACTATACGATACGGTTAACAAGCGAAGGATGCTGTCAACAGATATGTGTATGTAGTAGAGTTACCAGAGACCGTGACGTCACCATCAGATATCGCTACAGTAAGAGGAACAGTTACCGCTACAGTATTTTCAACGGATAGCAGTACAGTGTTTGTATAACAGATATGATGACGTCAGCCTTTCTGAAAATGCAATTGGTCAGATATTGTTTTACCGCGATAGATATTTATTCGAACAGTGATTGAATATTCATTCGTCTTCAAGTAAAATATATCTGTCAACAGGCGCAAGCGTTAAGTTGTTTCAAATTCGATCGATTACTCATTTTGGAAAAGATCGATGGCCATAACAGAATCATACAATTGTCTGGAATTAAGGAGAAAAGATTGGTACTATTTTTGGGTAAATAGTACACATTTGCAGAGGTCGTTACAACGGGATTGCACATATATGGAAATTATAGTTTTGCCTCTGACGATATGCAATTTACCATGTAGTGGAGCAGGATTGACGGTGTACGATTTTCAGAAATTCAAAAGGGATTTTATTTCCTTAACAGAATTAATCGACCGTTGAGCGAAGAGTATAAATTGCAGAAGATTTGAATTGATGAAAATCTCTCGCTATTGCTATTGCTGTTACTCTATCAAATTTACGAGCGCTTTGCATTTTGAAGCCATCATTCTCAGAAGCCCAAACACTCGAAGAAATTCAACCACTGACCTTCATAGATATCTTCGAGTCATTCTCTGGTTCAATTCTTGAATCAAGTTTCATTGCTAGAAACCAGAGAATATACAGTCTCTATAGCATTGTATCTCATTGTTATATCCATTTGAGTCTGTAACAAACGTGATATCTTAAAAGCCGTTTGAGAAAATATTGTGTTGTAAACCAGCAGCTGTGACTGCGTTATTTGTGGTGTTGCTAGGAGTTCACTTTGAGCGAGGCTCGGTGATTGGGTGTGTGCAGAAGGCCTGCACAAATCAAATCTTCTAGTGGAACCTTTGTTGGCGAAAGTGGCGGATCCGGATCCCGTTTCCCGGGGGCGCAGCGGAAGTTTAAAAATTGCCCCGAAAAATGTTCAATACATAAAATATATACAATAAAACATGCATAGGATTTTTTATAGAGTGTCACCTTGCTGGCGTCTAGGCGCCTGGCTCCAACCAAATTCACAGGGAATCTGGCTCTTCAAGGTAGGCGGCGGTAGATCCTCCTTAATCAGGTCCACGACCGGAAACACGACTCCTTCGTCAGCCTGCACTAGAAGGCCTGATGAATTTGGCACGAACGGAATCTCCTCGTCGACGTGATCGAAACAAGTCCGATCACGAGGCGGCGGCGCGGCAGCCATCGGCGGCGGGAGAGGGGCGGCGCGCGGCGGCCAAAGGGAGAAGGGAGAGGTGGGCGGCTACTTTGAAGTCTAGGGTTTGAGTTGTGATCTTATGTTTAGCCCTAGACCAATCCATGCATAAGTATAGGTATGATGGGCTTGAACCGGCCCATTGGACCTGGGGCGGGCCCAGTCCAACATATGAACATTCGGTTCATTCCCATCACTGCGGCTTCATCATAATCCCGATCGACGATCAGATCGGACCGATCGAATCAGTTTCCAAAACTGAGTATTATGATGCGAAAACAATTTTTCAGACCACCTAGACCAAAATTACAGTTTAGCCCCTCAACTTTGGGAAATCGCAATTTGACCCCTGTTGACTTTTAGGAAGCCGCACTCCCTAAAATCCTCCTCCTATGCTCAACACATTGAGCTCAGTTTCCGTGCGGGAATCGTGAATCCAGTACTTGTGTGACCCTCAATGGTTCAGGGATACAGCTAGCCGTGGGCCCACAACCATTGTGACTCCGAAATCGCAATTTCGGAATTTGCCCAACGGATCATGGTAAAGCGCTTAGCAACATCGCGCCATGATCCCCTAGGTATCACTGATAGTGCCTGCAAGAACCAGTTGGTCGTGGTTAGCGTACAGTGCGGTCCTTTCAACACATATATCCCGATCAGATCAACGACCATTGGTAAATCGAGAGTTGCTAGAGATCCGATAACTATGCATACATCTTGGAGATCAAATAGTGACATCGCGAATGTTACTAGGTAAACCCATTTACCTAAAACACATCCAGTACTCTGGCCAGAGATTTATCACACTATTATCTCCTCAGATATCATAGGATATCCACGCATGAAAGCGAGCGGTGAATCCTCGACAACGAAGCATCGACTCCTACATGCATCGGGACCTCACCCAATCCCGCCACCTAATGACCCCAAGTGAGTCGATAAACGGGTCAAAGTTAGGCGCCTATCATGTAGAGTCTCAATGACGTTTCGAATAGTGAGGACTAATCAGTACAACCAAGACCTCGGACTTATCCACTCGACAAATGGTAACCACTTGGAAAGTCCGAACGAGGATAGTTCGATAGATCACTAGGTCACTATCCATCTGCATGCTCAGAACATCACAATGTTTCCTACCAATGAAACATGGTACTTCACATCGCAGATGCTAGTCTCAAGCTCGGGCGGCCTTATCCTCATTTTGACGGCCCAATCGACTAGGAACGAGTTCAGAATACACAGGGACTATTAGATGTGTTTCACGATAGCCATCATATCCACTATCACATCTAACATACACTATGGTGTATTCTAGGTCTTTATCCAACACAATTGTTAACATTATTACATAACAACCAATGAAACATGGTACTTCACATCGCAGATGCTAGTCTCAAGCTCGGGCGGCCTTATCCTCATTTTGACGGCCCAATCGACTAGGAACGAGTTCAGAATACACAGGGACTATTAGATGTGTTTCACGATAGCCATCATATCCACTATCACATCTAACATACACTATGGTGTATTCTAGGTCTTTATCCAACACAATTGTTAACATTATTACATAACAAAAATAAAGAATGCCATAAATAAATGTGTATTTCATAAATAAAGATCGTTATACAAAGAGTCAATAAAACCCACACGCCACAAGTTGGCTAGTTGGGCATCTACTCTAACAATCTCCCACTTGCCCTAAAGCCAACTACTCATCAGACGCAATCCCATTGTTTCGCGATGTTTTTCAAACAACGGTCCTGGCAAGGGCTTCGTAAGTGGATCAGCAACGTTGTCTGCAGAGGCGACTCTCTCAACTGCTATGTCACCTCTAGCCACAATATCCCGGATTATGTGGTATTTTCTCAGTATATGTTTGGATCTTTGGTGAGACCTAGGCTCCTTTGCTTTCGCAACGGCACCCGTGTTGTCACAGTACACCGGGACTGGACCAACTCCATCAGGGATTACGCCCAACTCTTGGACGAAATTCCTTATCCAAACCGCTTCCTTAGCAGCAGCTGATGCTGTGATGTACTCAGCCTCAGTGGTTGAATCCGCGATGGTATCTTGCTTGGAACTCTTCCAAGAGACAGCACCACCATTGAGCATGAATACAAATCCAGAGGTTGACTTCGAATCATCCACGTCACATTGGAAGCTAGAATCAGTGTAGCCTTCCAATTTCAGTTCACCACCCCCATAGACCATGAACATATTCTTAGTCCTTCGCAAATACTTAAGAATATCTTTCACAGCCTTCCAATGCATTTGGCCGGGGTTGGACTGGTAGAGGCTCATGACACTCAGAGCATATGCGACATCCGGTCTAGTTGAGATCATGCCATACATAATACTACCTATTGCCGAGGCATATGGCACACGTGTCATACTCTCTATCTCCTCATCAATCTTCGGACACATAGACTTAGATAGAGTGACCCCGTGGCACATAGGTAGGTGTCCTCTCTTGGACTCTTCCATAGATAACCGCTTAAGTATGGTATCGATGTAGGTAGCTTGGGTGAGTCCGATCATCCTTTTCGATCTATCCCGATAGATCTGTATTCCTAGAATATAGGATGCTTCACCCATGTCCTTCATCGAGAATCTACTAGACAACCATACTTTAGTTGATTGCAGTATTCCTACATCATTCCCAATGAGTAGAATGTCATCAACATAAAGTACAAGGAATGTCACAGCGCTTTTAACTACCTTCTTGTACACACATGGCTCCTCGGGATTCTTGATGAAACCAAATTCCTTAATTGTTTCATCGAATCTCAGGTTCCAACTCCTCGATGCTTGTTTGAGACCGTAGATCGATCTCTGAAGTTTGCATACCTTATGCTCAACTTCCTACAGATGTGAAACCCTCAGGCTGCGTCATATAAATCTCTTCCTTAATGTTTCCATTGAGGAACGCAGTTTTCACATCCATTTGCCATATCTCATAGTCGTACCATGCAGCTATGGCTAGTAGGATTCTAATTGACTTGAACATTACGACTGGTGAAAAGGTTTCATCATAGTCAACACCTTGCCTTTGAGTGTAACCTTTTGCGACCAGTCGCGCCTTGTAGGTCAGTACCTTACCATCAGGCCCAAGTTTTCTCTTGTATATCCATTTGCACCCAATAGAACAATTCCTTCGGGAGGATTAACAAGAGTCCAAACTTGGTTAGCATGCATTGAGTCAATCTCAGACTGCATTGCTTCAAGCCATAAATTAGAATCAGCATCGGAAATTGCCTCATTGAAAGTTCTTGGATCACATCCAATAAATTGATCATTTTGATCATCTTCAAGGAGAAAACCATATCTTTCAGGACCCCTAGGAATCCTTTGAGATCTCCTAGGTGCGACCATTTCTGGTACTGGCTTTGGAGGTGTGGGAGACTCACTTGGTACTTCAGACGGTTCTCGAACCTCTTCGAGATCTACTATCTTGCCTTTTCTATCGAGTAGAAATTCCCTTTGCATAAAGGTGGCATTTCTAGAAACAAACACTTTTGTTTTGTTTGGATAGTAGAAGTAGTATCCAGTGGAATTCTTTGGATACCCAACAAAGTAACATAAGATGGATCTAGTATCCAGCTTATCTCCCACTGTCTGCTTCACGTAAGCAGGACATCCCCAAATCCTCATGTATGAGTATTTGGGCGGCTTGCCCATCCATATCTCATATGGAGTCTTATCCACTGCCTTGGTGTGGACATTGCTCAACAACATTACCGCCGTTTCGAGCGCATAGCCCCAAAATGAGGTAGGAAGTTCAGTGAAGCTCATCATAGATCGAACCATGTCCATCAAGGTTCGATTACGACGCTCCGCTACACCATTGAGCTGTGGTGTGGCCGGAGGGGTCCACTGAGAGAGAATCTCATTACCGTTCGAGCGCATACGCCCCAAAACGAGGTAGGAAGCTCAGTGAAGCTCATCATAGATCGAACCATGTCCATCAAGGTTCGATTACGACGCTCCGCTACACCATTGAGCTGTGGTGTGGCCGGAGGGGTCCACTGAGAGAGAATCTCATTCTCCTTAAGATAGTCTTGAAATTCAGCACTTAAGTATTCACCATCTCGATCGGATCGGAGTGCTTTAATACTTTTCCCTAACTGATTTTCTACTTCAGCCTTGAATTCTTTGAACCTTTCAAAGGATTCAGACTTGTGCTTCATTAAGTACAAGTACCCATACCTAGAGAAATCATCGGTAAAGGTGATGAAGTACGTGTGACCGTACTTAGTACCAATGCTAAGTGGGCCATACACATCAGTATGGATCAAATCCAATAGACCTTGAGCACGTTCAGGCTTGCCCTTGAAGGGTTGTTTAGTCATCTTTCCCTTGAGACAAGACTCACAAGTCGGTAGGGAGTTAATGTCTGACAAATCAAACATGTCACTCCTAACTAACTTGTTCATCCTACTTAGGGAAATATGACCTAGCCTAACGTGCCAAAGTTGTGCTGGGTTTAAGCTATCATTTTTCCTTTTAATTGTTGTTGTATGTGTTTCCACATCGCGAGTTGGAACTTGTTTTAATTTTAAGGTGTATAGATCGTTTTCGCGTTCCCCAATTCCAATCAAACATTCATTCTTGTATATATTGCAAATCGGATTAGCAAAAAGACAAGAATATCCATCACTATCAAGCATAGAAATAGAAATAATGTTCTTTATTAATTCGGGAACAACCAAAACGTTTTCTCAATAACAACTTAAAATTCGAAGATAGAAATAAATAAACATCTCCTATCGCTACAGCAGCAACTCTTGCTCCGTTCCAAGCCTCAAGTGGGTCTCACCCTCTCTAAGACGTCGGCTTCTTGTCATCACCTGCAAATCATTGCAGATATGAGATCCACATCCGGTATCAAGTACCCAAGAAGTCGAATTAAGAGACATATTTATTTCGATATAGAACATACCTTTTGCAGTTCGCAACTGCTCGAGGTACTCCTTGCAGTTCCTCCTCCAGTGCCCAGGCTTGTGGCAGTGGTGGCAAACATCCTCAGACTTGTTTGGCTTGGAAGCCTTTGCCTTGGGCTTCTTAGTAGGCTTTTCCTCCTTCGCAGGGGCAGAACGCTTCTTGCCCTTGCGTTTGGGCCCCTTATTCGCAGAGGAAGAAGAGCCCATAAGGAGGACGGGCTTGTCTTTCTTTATGGTCCCCTCGAACACTACAAGCATGTTCACAACCTCTTCCAGGGTGGCTTCCAGCTTGTTCATGTTAAAGTTGACCACAAAGGGGTCGAATGCAGCGGGGAGTGAGAGGAGAAGCAAATCAATAGACAGCTCATGTGGAAGTGTGATATCAAGGCCCACCAACCTTTCAATGAGCCCAATCATACGAACCCCATGCTCGCGGACCGAAGTCCCATCGCGCATGCGGCTCGTCATAAGCTCCTTGACGGTGGTGAACCTCTCATGTCGAGAGTTCTCCCCATACAGTTCCTTAAGATGAAGGTGTATGTCAGCAGCATACACCGTCTTCTCAAAGCGCCGTTGCATTTCGTTAGACATCGATGCCATCACATAGCATCGAGTCTTAAGCTCGTTGTCCCACCATTTGTTAAGCTTAGTCAGCTCCTCATGGCTGATATCGACAGGGGCTTCCTTCGGAGGGCTCTTCTCTAACGTGTAGAAAAGTTTCTCCGAAGCCAATACAATACCGAGGTTTCGAAGCCAGTCTTGGTAGTTCAGACCAGTGAACTTGTTGCTATCCAGTATAGCAGCGAGTGGATTTTTGATCGAAGACATTTTATAAGCAGTTTATACAGAAAAGAAAAACAGACATACATTACTAACTATATATGAAAAACGCTAAGACATAAAACAAGGTCATTTAGTTTTATGAATTACCCTCCCACTATTTTAACAATTTCACCACCCTCTAATGAAATAGAGAAATTAAGTTTCCTTAGTGGGTACACAGAGTCCAATCAAGGGATCATGGTCCCGAATAATATCAGCCAACCATGACCCTCAAAAGGTAGAGCCCAATTGCAACCGGTGCAACCTCCATGTATTTACCTCACGTCCAGTAAGGGCCCAATAAAATGACGCCGATTACTATCACGTGTCAAGATGACACATCAATGTTGAGTCGTGAAGGACGGTCCCCTTAACGTCCCCAATAATATGATCCAACGTTAAAGGGAGTTCCAGCCAACTCACAGCAAGTGTCAATGACGTGTACAGCTTTCCGGCATACATAACCCCCTCAATAATATGAGTCGGGCCATGTATACGGGTAGCATCGACGTACACTCATTGTTGATGGAAGGTAGGAGAATTTAAAAAAATTAAATTTCCTTAGTTTATCGAATAAACTTTTAATCTTGATATCAGTTTTAAATCATATTTAAAACGAGGGATTTTAATTTTGAAAATTTGGTCTCAACAATAATTAAATCATAATTTAACATGCGGATTCAATTAACATATATCGAATATATATAAACTTTGAGATGATCGATCGCGAGAGCTATGCGGTCCGTGGTTGCCAATCACAGACCTGGGTCCAGTCCTAGGTGAAATGCAGTATGCAATGCAATCCTATTACATATGCTTCCGGTTTTACAGATCTTCGGTCTTCAATATCTTTGATCATCATTATCTCCACCGTCTTCGAATGTCCTCCCACTAAATCTAATATTTACATTTAAATGTCCATGACACATTGGGATACAATTTAAAGGGGTGGGAACGGGCCATAAACCAGGCCCACTTTATAAATGATATATCAACAATATTTACAACCAAAATCGCAAAACCTAGCATACACCTAACACATTGGGCATGGCTCTCGATCATCCCAAACATGCAATCAATCTAATTAATTGATATAAATTAAATAATCAAATCAAATTTGATAATTTCCAAAAAAATAATATTTTAATTATAAAATCGTATTTTATAAATAAAATCACATTGTGTCAATTTTAATTGCATCAAATTGGGCTTAAAACAATTTTAGGCCCAAAATCTCAAAAATTTCAAAATCAATTTTTGGTCCAATCAAAATTGGCCCAATATCAAATATTGGCCCTCTCGATCATCCCAAACATGCAATCAATCTAATTAATTGATATAAATTAAATAATCAAATCAAATTTGATAATTTCCAAAAAAATAATATTTTAATTATAAAATCGTATTTTATAAATAAAATCACATTGTGTCAATTTTAATTGCATCAAATTGGGCTTAAAACAATTTTAGGCCCAAAATCTCAAAAATTTCAAAATCAATTTTTGGTCCAATCAAAATTGGCCCAATATCAAATATTGGCCCGAAAACTTGATGGGCTGCCCGGGACAGGCCCGAACAAAACCTAGAACAGAAAAAAGACGTCGCAACGCTGCCACGGGTACGCCCGACGGTGGCCTCACGGCGTCGCCCGCCGTGCGAGCAGCGTGCGGCAGCTACAGTGCCTGCGTGCGGCGGCTACAGTGCCGCCGTGTTTTTTTTTTCGAAAATTTGAGATTTGATGCAATAAGGCACAAATTATGTATTGACGGATCCGAGCCTTGGCTCTGATACCACTGTTGGCGAAAGTGGCGAATCCGGATCCCGTTTCCCGGGGGCACAGTGGAAGTTTAAAAATTGCCCCGAAAAACGTTCAATACATAAAATCGCAATTATGATGCGAAAACAATTTTTCAGACCACCTAGACCAAAATTACAGTTTAGCCCCTCAACTTTGGGAAATCGCAATTTGACCCCTGTTGACTTTTAGGAAGTCGCACTCCCTAAAATCCTCCTCCTATGCTCAACACATTGAGCTCAGTTTCCGTGCGGGAATCGTGAATCCAGTACTTGTGTGACCCTCAATGGTTCAGGGATACAGTTAGCCGTGGGCCCACAACCATTGTGACTCCGAAATCACAATTTCGGACTTGCCCATCGGATCATGGTAAAGCACCTAGCAACATCGCGCAATGATCCCCTAGGTATCACTTATAGTGCCTGCAAGAACCAGTTGGTCGTGGTTAGCGTACAGTACGGTCCTTTCAACACATATATCCCGATCAGATCAACGACCATTGGTAAATCGAGAGTCGCTAGAGATCCGATAACTATGCATACATCTTGGAGATCAAATAGTGACATCGCGAGTGTTACTAGGTAAACCCATTTACCTAAAACACATCCAGTACTCTGGCCAGAGATTTATCACACTATTATCTCCTCATATAGCATAGGATATCCACGCATGAAAGCGAGCGGTGAATCCTCGACAACGAAGCATCGACTCCTACATGCATTGGGACCTCATCCAATCCCGCCACCTAATGACCCCAAGTGAGTCGGTAAATGGGTCAAAATGAGGCGCCTATCATGTAGAGTCTCAATGACGTTTCGAGTAGTGAGGACTAATCGGTACAACCAAGAACTCAGACTTATCCACTCGACAAATGGTAACCACTTGGAAAGTCCGAACGAGGGTAGTTCGATAGATCACCATGTCACTATCCATCTGCATGCTCAGAACATCACAATGTTCCCTACCAATGAAACATGGTACTTCACATCGCATATGCTAGTATCAAGCTCGGGCGGCCTTATCCTCATTTTGACGGCCCAATCGGCTAGGAACGAGTTCAGAATACACAGTGACTATTATATGTGTTTCACGATAGCCATCATATCCACTATCACATCTAACATACACTATGGTGCATTCTAGGTCTTTATCCAACACAATTGTTAACATTATTACATAACGAAAATAAAGAATGCCATAAAGAAATGCGTATTTCATAAATAAAGATCGTTATACAAAGAGTCAATAAAACTCACACGCCACAAGTTGACTAGTTGGCATCTACTCTAACAACCTTCCTGAAAAGGAAGAAGGGGAGACGTAGGATATTTATATCCGAACTTCCACAAACAAACTCTGAACTCTTACTCTTTACATTACGCACTTATTCATTGAGTTATCTGTTCACAAATTAATCGGCCTTTTTCCACACATACTTTTTTGGCCGAGAGATTTGATTAAACTGAGATCCTTAAATCTGGTAACTCGGATTTAAGTTAAGCAGCGCTCGTAAAACTTTTAAACGGTTTCGAAAAATTTAAAATACCAAGAGTTCATTCAACCCCCCCCCCAACTCTTACACTTTACATTACGCACTTATTCATTGAGTTATCTGTTCACAAATTAATCGGCCTTTTTCCACACATACTTTTTTGGCCGAGAGATTTGATTAAACTGAGATCCTTAAATCTGGTAACTCGGATTTAAGTTAAGCAGCGCTCGTAAAACTTTTAAACGGTTTCGAAAAATTTAAAATACCAAGAGTTCATTCAACCCCCCCCCCCACCCTTCTGAACTCTTGCAGCTGTTTCGAACTACATTGATCCTATTTTGGGACTATCAATTGGTATCAGAGCCTGCGAATCTCAGTATTGAACAGTTGTCTTTTGTGCTTTGTCTCATATATTAAAATGACTTCTCACAACAAGATTCCTATGTTTTCAAGGGAAGACTATGACGATTGGAAGATACGCATGCAAGCGCATCTGGCTGCTCTAGATGATGAAATGTGGGTGGTCCTCACTGAAGGGCCGCTGAAGATTATGGAGGCTTTTGATATATCCAATGGCGAGCCTCAATTCCTTGAGAAGGCCAGACATGAATATACAAGTGAAGACAAGAAGAAAGCCAACTTGGATAATGTGGCCAGGGATATCCTTTACAAGACGCTGGACAAGGACAAAAACATGTTCAGCAAAATCAAAACATGCGCCACAGCTAAAGACATTTGGGAAAAGCTGACTCAAATCTGTGAGGGAAGTGATGAGACGAAGGAAAACAAGCTGACGGTTGCTCAGCAGAAGTACGAGTCCATCAAAATGAAGGATGGAGAAACAATGACAGAGTTTGATGAGCGATTCAGCACCGTGGTGATTGAACTAAACAGTCTGGGCAAAGAATACAGCAACAGAGAGTTGGCACTGAAGGTGATGAGAGCGTTGCCCAGAGAGTGGGACGTGAAGACAATGGCGATGAGGGAATCAAAGGACCTGAACCAGCTAGAACTTCACGATCTATTTGCCAACCTCAAAGCTTATGAGTTCGAGTTGGAAACAAGAGCAGAAGCTGGTCCATCTACCTCTCAGCCGACAAAAGCATTGGCAGCAACTACTACTGAACAATGGTCTCCAAGCACAAGCAAGACAGCTGATCAACTCAGCGATGACGTCATGTCCCTCTTCGTTAAGAATTTTGGGAAATACTTGAGAAGATCTTTAAACCTTTCCTGTCCTTACAATAATTTTCATAAATCTGATAAAGCTGCTTCTGATATGAAATGTTATAACTATGATCGTCCAGGGCACTTTGCAGCTGATTGCAATAGGCCCAAGAAGGAAGAAAGATATAGAAGAGATGAAAAGGAGGATCGAATCAGAAGGGATGAGAAGAGTGACGACAGATCCAAGGATGATAAGAAGACAGCTGAAAGATACAAAGAAAGATCTAAAGATAGGCGGATGAGAGCAAGATCTGATAAGAAGCCTAGCAGAAAGTATTGAATTTACAGAACAAGATCTTGTCAGTGCACTAAATGACATGGTCAAAGAGTACAGGAAGCTTTCTCACTCATTTGAGGAAATCAAGGCCGAAAACATAAGTCTGAAAAATAGTTCGATTGAATCAAGTTCTGAGGATCTTGAGGATATTGACAGTTTGAATACTGAGATGAGTAAGCTTATGATAGAAAATGATGTGTTGAGAAACGAATCCAGTGAGCTCAAAGCTGAAGTTGAAAAATTAACTAAAGAAATGAGCTCCTGGAACCAATCGGCACGTGCTCTCCACAATCTACATGAAATCCAAAAATCAGTATACGATAGAACTGGTTTAGGTTTCAATAGTAGTGACAGCAGTGAAGGAGAAACGAGTACTAAATCACAGCCGGCACATGACAAGTTCAACAAGATGGGCTTTGTCAAAGCCAACGTGATATATGACTGCTATGAGTCGATAACATTTGATGACTCTCCTAAGTTGAACGATAATGGAAAAGCTGGTATCGGCTTTTCAAAACCTGAGAACTCCAAGCCAAGCTGGCTAAAGAACAGACTGGACAAAGACAAAGCGAAAGCTGGTCGAAAGCCATTTGTTCCTAACCAGCCATGGCGTAGCTCGATGAAGGTAAAATCGGGTCGGAAAAAGGTTCAGCAGAAAAGAGATCTATATGGTCAACATATGAAATCAAAACTCAACATACCTCACAATTATGAACAGACCCTTAAGGATACTTATACTGGAAAAACTGTGAAGGTCATTCAAGTATGGGTCCCGAAAGGGGTAATCCAATCAGGACCCAAGTAAAATTGGGTACCAAAATCTGTTTGTATGATTGCAGGGTAATAGGTACAAGGCTGCTGAGGACTCAACTATCTGGTACCTGGACAGTGGGTGTGCGCGACATATGACAGGGAACCCAAAGCTGTTGACAGATGTTGTTCCACACAAAGGAGCAAACATAGTCTTTGGTGACAATGCACACGGTAACACTGTGGGTAAGGGTAAGCTTACCCATGATAACATCTCTATTTCAGATATTTTAGTTGTTGATAACCTTAGTTACAATTTGATTAGTATCAGTCAGCTATGTGACAAAGGCTACATAGTTAACTTTCAACAACACACGTGCACAGTTCAGAACTCAAATGGTCTGACCGTATTGGTGGGTAAACGTTCTGGGAATACCTACGTTATCGATTGGTCAGAGCAGTTGAGGACTGAACAGTTATGTCTTACAGCTGACTCTTCCAAGAGCTAGCTGTGGCATCAACGAATGAACCATCTAAACTTCAAAACACTTGCTAAGTTGAGTGAGCATGATATGGTTTCTGGTATTCCCAAATTAAAATTTTCTAAGGATAAGATCTGTGCCGCATGTCAGCTGGGGAAGCAAATAAAATCGACTTTCAAAAATAAAGGTGGAAAACGTTCTACTCGTTGCCTTGAGCTCTTGCATATGGATTTATTCGGTCATATTTCAGTAATGATCTTAGGGGGGACGAATTACACCCTTGCTGTTGTTGATGGTTTTTCAAAATATACTTGGGTATTATTTTTAAAAGCAAAATCTGAAACCGTCGACCAGCTGATACGACTTTTAAGACGTTTACAAAATGACAGATCTTGTTCAGTCAACCGGATAATAAGTGATCACGGTACTGAATTTCTAAATTTTAAATTGACTTCTTATCTGGAAGATCTAGGAATTAAGCATGAGTTTTCAGCAGCTAGAACTCCTCAGCAAAACGGGTTAGCTGAAAGGAGAAACCGCACTTTGAAAGAAGCTGCTAGATCTATGATTGTTTATTCTGGTATTTCTCAAAAATTTTGGGCAGAAGCAGTTAACACAGCGTGTCACACTCAAAACAGATCTATGATTAATCGGATGCACGATAAAACCCCATATGAGATCTGGCATGGCAAGAAACCTGATATATCTTATTTCAGGGTGTTTGGGTGTAGATGTTTCGTTCACAACAATGGAAAAAAGCACCTAACAGCGTTTGAACCTAAATCTGATGCAGAAATATTTTTAGGTTACTCTGCTGTCAGCAAGGCTTATCGTGTGTTCAACATCAAAAGTCTAACTGTTGAAGAATATGCTCATGTTGTGTTCGATGAGACTAGCTTCAAATCTACTTCAGCAGCAAGCTTACACGACTTGTGCACACGTCTGGAATCAACAAGTCTTGAAGAATCTGGTGATGATGTGTTGCCACAAACACATACAGCTGAAGAACAACCAGCAGTAGACACAACGCACAACGTTGTTCAACAAGATCTGACGACAGCAGGAGCAGATGCAATCAACGCACAAATAGTTGCTGCTCCATCAGATATTGCTCCGTCAGATATTGCGCAAACAAACACTACTACTCATACACCAACAGCTGACGTAACAGTGTCAAATTACCAACAGCTGTTGTTGACAAATCTGACACCAGCATTCACCCAGAACAGCAAGTATCACAGTTGGAATCTGATGCACAAGCTATCAATGACAATCATCAATTAGCGTCAGAAAATACTTCTATCCAGCCAGCGACACAGGGGGAACAAGGAGCAAATCCCATTGGACTTGATCTTCGGTGGAATAGAAATCATCCACCTGAGCAAGTCATAGGTAATTTCGAATCTCCTATTTGCACACGAGGCCAGCTATCTCATGATCATTTTGATGCTGCATTTCTGTCGCATATAGAACCTAAGCAGATAGATGAGGCCTTAGCTGACCCCAGTTGGATAGACGCTATGCAAGAAGAATTAAATCAGTTTAAGCGTAATAATGTATGGACACTTGTACCTAGACCCTCTAATCATTCAGTCATAGGAACTCGATGGGTCTTTAGGAATAAACTGATGAAGATGGCATAGTTACTAGAAACAAAGTTAGGCTGGTAGCACAAGGATTTAGGCAAATGGAAGGAATAGATTTCGATGAAACTTTTGCACCACTAGCTAGGTTAGAAGCCATCCGCATGTTTCTTGCATATGCTGCATATAAAGACTTCAAAGTCTTTCAGATGGATGTTAAGAGTGTCTTTCTAAATGGCGTCTTAACAGAGGAAGTGTATGTTGCACAACCTCTTGGCTTCGTTAATCATGCACATCCAGATTATGTTTATTAGCTGGATAAAGCTCTATATGGGTTGAAGCAAGCACCCAGAGCTTGGTATGATACACTATCTAAGTTTCTAATTGAGCATGAATTCACAATAGGCACAGTTGATATGACACTTTTTAAGTTTTTTAAAACTGACCATGTATTACTAGTTCAAATATATGTTGATGACATAATTTTTGGGTCAACTAACCCCAATGTGCAAGAAATTTTCTAAGCTCATGCAGGATAAATTCGAGATGAGCATGATGGAGGAGCTAACATTCTTTCTGGGCTTACAAGTTCGACAGCTGGAAAATGGAATATTCATTAACCAAGCAAAATATACGAAAGGACTGTTGAAAAAAGTTTGTCATGGACAACTGTTCAGCAGCAGCAACCCCGATGAGCTCTTCGATCAAAATGGACAAAGATGAAGCTGGAACTGCCATAGAGATATCTTTGTATCGAGGCATTATAGGCTCTTTGCTTTACCTAACTGCTAGCAGACCATACATCATGTTTGCTGTCTGTATGTGTGCTAGATTCCAGGCAGAGCCAAAGCAATCACATTATACTGCTGTTAAGAGAATCCTTAAATATTTAAAGGGTACTTCCAACGTGGGTCTTTGGTATCCCAAAGACTCAGGCTTTCAACTAATCGGTTACAGTGATGCAGATTACGCAGGATGCAGGATTGATCGCAGGAGCACAAGTGGGACTTGTCAATTCTTGGGAGATCGGTTGATTTCCTGGTTTAGTAAGAAGCAAACATCCATTGCCACGTCAACTGCTGAAGCTGAGTACATAGCTGCTGGCAGCTGTTGTGCCCAAATACTCTGGATACAACACCAGTTGAAAGATTATGGCATTGATGCTTCTGAAGCGTCCATTCTCTGTGACAACACAAGTGCGATAGCGATCACCCATAATCCTGTGCTGCACTCAAGAACCAAGCACATCGACATTAGGCATCATTTTATAAGGGACCACGTATTGAGGAAGGATGTCCGATTGGAGTACGTGTCAACTGAACAGCAAGTTGCTGACATCTTCACCAAACCTCTGCCAGACGCTAAGTTTTCCTACTTTAGGAACATATTATGTCTCTTAGAACTGCCATAAAATTGTCTGTGCGCTAACAATTTTTGCAGGTTGAACAGCTTTGCTTACGTCAGCAGCGGGTCTTCTGTTTAGGGGGAACAGTGTTGCTTACGTGAGCGCCACCGTTGGAAGACTATTTGTTCAGGCGAACAGCAGTGTTTACGTCAGCCTCTAGTCATTTATTCAAGGCGAACAGCGTTTCTTACGTAAGCGTTACTGATCGAGGGCTATCTGTCGTAGGGGGAACATGGTTTTTGTTTTTTTAAGCGTGACGTCAATTGAACAGGAGAAATCTGTCAACAGATATCTCCTGTACACAATTGATGCTTATCTGTTAACAGATTCCATTCTGTCCCCGCAAAACATTCAATCAGATTCTCTTAGGTGTGATGTTTTAAGATTTTGGCGCGTCAATTTTAACCTTTTTCCCGTATGGGTAAAATATTTTCAAAATCTTTTCTAAAAATAGTACGCATCGTCGGATGATTGACACGTGTTATCCTCATGCGAATCGTCACACCAACATTCTTACTCTCTCTCTTAACTTTTCGCATTCTTTGTCTTTATTTACGGTATTTCCAATATTCACTAACATTTACTGTGCAATATTACTCTCGTTGTATTCCCTTGCTCTCATGCTTTCGTACTCTCTTTTGCAGAATATTTGATTTCAGGCAGTCTTCGCAATCTAAATCTATTGAAATGGCATCTACATTCATCGCAAACTCCTACCAAGTGAACTTCGACTCTGTTTTGTTGATTTCTGACCACGACGGGATGCTAAATATGTTTAAAGCACTGGAGGCCAGTGTATTGCGAGGGTTTCTGGGTTGTGAATCGGTATTATATGAGAAGGAGTTAGAACAGTTCTTTGATACGGCACTGATACAAGATGGGGATATCACAGGGGCCATATCAGGCAAGTATTTCTCTGTTTCTCAGTCACAGTTCGCGGAGGTATTTGAGTTACCGACGGAGGGGCTGATAAGCTTCTCTGATGTGCCGAAGCATCTGGTTTATAAGGCAAGGAGCATCTTTTCTCAGTCTGGTTAACAGGTTGATATCCATGGGAAAAAGAGGTTTATGAAGCATGAATATCGATTGCTCAATGATATTATGGCCAATGGGGATATCACAGGGGCCATATCAGGCAAGTATTTCTCTGTTTCTCAGTCACAGTTCGCGGAGGTATTTGAGTTACCGACGGAGGGGCTGATAAGCTTCTCTGATGTGCCGAAGCATCTGGTTTATAAGGCAAGGAGCATCTTTTCTCAGTCTGGTTAACAGGTTGATATCCATGGGAAAAAGAGGTTTATGAAGCATGAATATCGATTGCTCAATGATATTATGGCCAAAGCCATTACTGTTAAGGCCGGCTCCTTTGACGCCGTTACGAATGAACGTTTTATGATTATGACGGCGATTCATTTTGGGTTGAAGGTGAACTGGAGTAAGGTTCTGTTCGGGGTGTTGAAGGACATGGTTGATAGGACGCAGAAGAAAGCCAAGGGATATGCTGCACAAATTGGTGTCCTACTGAAAATCATCCCTGCAATCACAATGGGAGAAGCCGTCCCTTTTCCACCATCAAAGATTCTGTCTATCAAGACAGTAAATACTTACATTGCAATGAATCACACGATTGATGCTCGTGGTCAAAGTGATGAGCCTGGAATGGCTAATGTGGCTGTTGTAAAGAGGAAGTCCAAATCCAAGAAAAAGTCTGAAACTACTGATGAAACACCAGTAGAGATTATTTCTGAAGTTGCTGGGTCGAATAAGCGACCAGCTGTTGAGGATAGTGCGCCCGTCATTCCAAAGAAGAGACGCACATTGAAGGGCAAAGCCAGTCTGGATGTGGTACCTGTTGCGCAGGATTTTGTGCCCCTGCAAATCATTGAATCGACCCCTGCTGCAACAGTTGTAAAATCTCCTGCGCCCAAGCGTATATCCAGGAAGAGGAGATTGGTTCTTCCAACTGGCTCTGATGATGAGATTATGGATACGCAGAAACCTGTTAAAGACACTGATGAGATTGCTGAAAAACATACTGATGAAATTGATGATATTATCGGTCAGATTATTGCGGAGACTTCGAAGATGGGGGAGATGAGAAAGAGCAGGAAGAACAGCGGGTTGATGAGACAGATATTGGAGATGACTTTGATCAATGGTTAGAGGAGTCCTTCAAGGATTTTGTGGTTAATGAGACAGGAACTGTTGTAGAAGCTGAGAGCAGCAAGGTTCCTGTGGTTGAAAAGGACATGGACAAAGCTGTCGGCAGCAAGCATACCGAAGAGGAGCACATGTCCATTGATGATCTACTGTTGCAAATTTCTGATGACATGATGCTGCTGTCAGTCACCGCTGCTGAAATCACAAAAATTCGACTTGGTGAATCAATCAACATCAACGAAGTGCAGGAAAGGGACTGGTACTATGCCAGCCTCCCTAGGATCTCCACTCACGATAAAGGGAAGGAACCCTTGGAGGAAAATGAGCCTGTTATAGGGAATCCTGCAAAGGAAACAGTTGAGTTAATATGCGGGGACGTTGATTTTCTTGTTCAATTGCGTGATAAGGTGATGACGGACGTTGTGGATTTCTTTCATTCCTTTTCTCTCAATAAATTATCTGACTTTGATGGGTTGCGGGATTTAAAAGAAAAAGAAAAATTGATGTTGAGTTGGGCAGAAACCGAATTTTTGGAGACTGCTGTTAAGCGAAGAATGTATATTCTGGCGAAATATAGAGAGATGCTGTTGAGAAAATTTTTGGATTCTCATCGCTGATATTTTTGCACTAGGCCACCATGGACGGCAATGGCCTCTAAAATTATTGATCTGTTGTCTGCTGTCCATTCTAAATCTCTTGAAGATCTCCAGGCGCAGCAACAAGAACACGGGATTGAAATGGTTCAACCAAGTTTCTTCTCTTTCTTCCATTGATTCTACTGCCGGTAGTGGCACTGTTTTAGCCCAATTTTACTCCATGGCCAAGTCCACATGTTGGGTAAGGCCAATGATTCTCGTGAATGGAGTTTGGACGCCCATTCAAGGAAATGATTTTTGGAGGAGTAGCTGCCGGTTGTCGTTGTTTGTAAATATGAGGCAAGTCCCCGAGAGCGTGGTTGACATCGAGTTTGTTCCGCATGGTTTATTCATTGAGCTTGTACAATATTGGGGAGCTGCCCCCTCCTTGATCAAGACATGGGGCTGGGCCAGAGTCTGCACAGAAATTGTTAGATACAGCATGTTTGGGTGTTTGCGCCCGGTACGTGAAGATGTTTGCAGAGATATAGTTGTGTATAGTCTGGCAGTTGAGAGAATTCCCGCAAGTTTTCGCAGAATCTTTCAACAGGGTGTACATACAGATAGTTTTGTAGGGTATTTCAGTGACTCAGATGTACAGAGTATACCAGAGTTT
>KQ986842.1:36681-48986 GCA_001598015.1 Dorcoceras hygrometricum
GGAAACTGAGTCGATCGGTCCGATCTGATCGGCGATCGGAGTTACGATGAAGTCACATCGATTGATATCGTCATTTGGACCCGGGCCCGTTGGACCGGCCCAAGTCCAACTTTAAGTCTATTTAATTAGACTAATTGACTTCATTAAAGAACAACTCAATACTAGACTTAATAATCTAACCTAAACCCTAGCACTAGCCGTCCCTCCCTCCCTCTCTCTCGCCGCCGTCGCCGCCGCCGCCGCCCAACTTCGCCGGAATTTCGTTCCGGCCTAGTTTTTCGAGGAGCATCCGATCGTGCTGATCTCGTCAGGACTTCTAGTGCAGTCTGACGAAGGAATCTCGGATCTAGTCGTGGACCGGATTGGCGTATCTACCGCAATCTACCGAGAAGCGCCGGGTTCTTGAAACACCGGTTGGAGCCAGGCACAAGTGCCAGCGAGGTAACACGCCTGAAACACCCTATGTATGTCGATACATGTAGTTTTGATTATCGTATTGATCGCCTCCCGGTTTCTATATTTTTGTTCTTCCGCTGCCTGACCGGGGGGCGGATCCGGATCCACCAACAAAGAATGCCATAAAAGAATACTAATTTCATAAATAAAGATCGTTTTACATAGAGTCAACAAGAACCCACACGCCACAAGTTGGCTAGTTGGACACCTACTCTAACACAATCGAACTACATCGATACCATACTTAAGAAGTTCTCTATGGGAGTTCAAGAGAGGACATCTACCTATATGTCATGGGTTTCTCTATCCAAGTAGATTTCTCCAAAGACTGACGAAGAGATAGATATGATGACACATGTGCCATTTGCATCGGAAATAATTAGCATAATATATGGTATGATATCTACTAGACCCGATGTCGTCAATGCTCAGTGTCATGAGCAGATATCAAGCCGACCTCAGCCAAATGCATTGGAAGATCGTGAAGGATATTCTTAAGTACTTGAGAAGGACTGAGAATATTTTCATGATCTATGAGGTGGAGAACTAACTCTGGAAGGCTACAGTGACTCTAGCTTCCAGAGTGATGTGGATGACTCGAAGGCAACCTCTGGATTTATATTCATGCTCAATGGAGGTGTTGTCTCTTGGAATAGTTCCAAGCAGGACACCACTGCAGATTCAACCAATGAGGCTGAATACATAGCAGCATAAGCTGCTGCTAAGGAGGCGGTTTGGATGAGAAATTACGTCCAATAGTTGGACGTAATTCATGAAGGAGTTGGTCCAGTCATGGTGTACTACGATAGGTTCCATTGGTCAAGAAAAATGTTAGAATAGGTGCCCAACTAGCCAACTTGTGGCTTGTGGGTTCTTGTTGACTCTATGTAAACGATCTTTATTTATGAAATTCGCATTTATATGACATTATTTATCTTCATTATTATGATTACAATTGTTGGATAAAGATCTTGAATGCACCATAGTGTATGTTAGATGTGATAGTGTATTTGATGGCTATCATGAAACACATCTAATAGTCATTGTATATTCTAAACTAGTTCCTAGTCGATTGAGCCGTCCAAAGAGGATAAGGGCCGCCCGATCTTGAGACTATCATTTTCAATGCAAAGTACCACGTTTCATTGGTTAGGAACATAGTGATGTTCTGAGCATGCAGATGGATAGTGACTTGGTGATCTATCTAACTACCCTCGTTCGGACTTTTCAAGTGGTTATCATTTGTCGAGTGGATTAAGTTCGAGGTCTTGGTTGTACAGATTAGTCCTCACTATTCGAAACGTCATTGAGACTCTACATGATAGGTGCCTCACTTTGACTCGTTTATCGACTCGGTTGGGTTCATCAGGTGGCGGGATTGGGTGAGGTCTCGATGCATGTAGGAGTCGATGCTTCGTTTTTTGAGGATTCACCGCTCGTCCTTGTGCATGGATATCCTATGCTATCTGAGGAGATAATAATGTGACAAATATCTGACCAGAGTACTAGATGTGTTTTAGGTAAATGGTTTACCTAGTAGCACATGCGATGTCACTACTTGATCTTCAAGATGTATGCATGGCTATCTAATCTCTAGCGACTCTCGATTTACCAATAGTCATTGATTTGATCAGGATATTTGAACTGAAAGGATCGTACTGTATGTTAACCATGACCAATGGTTCTTGCAGGCACTATCAGTGATACCTAGGGGATCATGGGGTGATGTTGCTAGACGTTTTACCATGATTCGATTGGTAAGTCCGAAAATGTGTTTTCGGAGTCACAAAATTTGTGAGCCCAAGACTAGTTGTATCCTTGAACCATTGAGGGTCACACAAGTACTGGTTTCTCAATTCCCATACGGAAATTAAGCTCAATTTGTTTTTATACTAGGAGGAAGGATGGAAGTGTGACTTCCTAAAAGTAACTGGGGATGAAAATGTGATTTTCTTAAATTAGTTTGGACTAGTATGACTATCCTTAAAGCTGATATAGGCCTTAAAGCCGATAGGGGCCTAACTGCTATTTTGGATTAGGTGGTCTGAAAAATTATTTTAACATCATAATTTAGTTTTGTAAACTGTGTAGATCGATCCGATCTGATTGTCAATCTGTATTATGATGAAACCACAACGATGGACATGAAACCAATATTCCCTGGACCTGGGCCCGACCCAGGCCCATTAACCTGGTTTAAACCCATGGAAAAGCTATAAATAAGGGTCATGGGGCATTCATTTTCTTCGCACCAAAAGTCGTATTGACAACTAACTCTCCAAGTTGGGTTGAGAACTCTCTCCCTTCAGTTAATTTTTTCCTTGGCGCCGCCGCGCCGCCTTCCTCCGATGCCGTCGCCGAAATTTGTTCTGACCGTCTCTTCAAGGAGATTCTGTTTGCAGAACTTTCGCTGGTTTTCTAGTGCAAACCAGCGAATGAATTGAGTTTCCGATCGTGGAGCGGATTGGAGGGTCGTAGTTGTTCAACCGTTGAAGTGCTATCTCCCTTTTGTGTAATAGTTGGAGCCAGACGCCTAGTCGCCAGCAAGGTAACTCTCTAAACATCCTATGAATGTTTAGATTCTTATTTAGTGTATTGACCGTTTCCGGGCTGTTAAAATTTTAAAACTTCCGTTGTGCCCTGGGAGCGGGATCCGGATCCGTCGCTGTGCCAACAAAAAGGAGCTCAGGTCTCATCGGTGATCCACACATATACTGAGAAAATTTCATATTATCCGGGAAATTGTGGGAAGAGGAGACATCAATGCCAAACAAGTCACCTCTGCAGACAACATCGTTGATCCACTTACGAAGCCTTTGCAAGAATGTTGTTTGAAAAACACAGTGAAAAAATTTTACTACGCCTGATGACTAGTTGACTATAGGGCAAGTGGAAGATTATTAGAGTAAATGTCCAGCCAACTGTTGGTAGTGAGCTTTGTTGACTCTATTGTAAAAATAATTTTATTCATTAATATTCTACATGTCATTCCTTATATTTGCGTTTATTGCTCAAAATTGTTGAATAAAGACCTTTGATGCACTACTGTGTATGTAGATGTGATAGTGGATTTGATGACTATTATGAAACATATCTGATAGTCACTGTGCATTCTAATCGAGTTCCTAGTAGATTAGATCGTCCACAACAAGTATAAGAACCACCCGAGTTCGAGACTAGCATCTGCGATGCGAAGTACCACATTTCATTGGTAGAGAACATGGAGATGTTCTCAGCATATATGATGGATACCTAGTGATCTATCAAAATATCCTTGTTCAGATTTTCCACGTGGTTACCATTTATCGAGTGGAATAAGTCTGGGGTCTTGGTTGTACATAATTAATCCTTATTACTCAATAGATCATTGGGACCCTACATGATAGACTCACTTTGACTTGTTTACCGACTCCGTGAGGGTCATCAGGTGCAAGATTATGTGAGGTCCCGATGCATTCAAGAGTCGATTCTTTGTTGTCGATGATTCACCGCTCGTCCTAGTGCATGGATATCTTATGCTTTCTGAGGAGATAATAGTGTGACAAATCTCTGGTCAGAGTACTAGAAGTGCTTTAGGTAAATGAGTTTACCTAGTAGCACATGCAATGTCGCTATTTGGTCTCCAAGATATATCGCATAGTTATCGAATCTATAGCGACTCTCGATTTTCCAATGGTTGTAGATTCGTTCAGGATATTTGAGTTGAAAGGACCGTACTGTACTTTAACCATTCCCCACTGGTTCTTGTAGGCACTATCAGTTATACATGGGGGGTCATGTGGCGATGTTACTAGACACTTTACCATGGTCCGATGGATAAATTGGAAAATATGTTTTCCGAGTCACAAAGAGTTAGAGCCCATGACTAGTTGTATCCCTGAACCATTGACGATCACATAAGTATTAGTTTCCCAATCCCGGATGGATATAAAACTCAAAATATTGAGTATAGAGGAAGGGAGATTGGAAGTATGACTTCCAAAGCCAGTAGTAGGAGTGGAACTGCCATATTTAGATTTAGTGATCCGAAAAATTTTATTTGCTCATTAATGATCAGTTTTGTATACTGAGCGCATCGGAGTTTCTTATCGTTGATCGAGATTATGATGGCACTACAATGATGGAATTGAAACCAACGTGCGATGGTTTTGGGCTTTTAGGGCCCATCAAGCATTGTTGAGCCCATCACAATATCTATAGATATGGGCATAGGGGGGAATTTAGATACAACAACTTTAGTTAGAATTTCCGAAACCATAACCCTCCCCTCTCCTCTCTCCTCTCGGTCGCTCGCCGTCGCCGCCGTGCCTTGCCGTGTGCATCACAATACGATCTATCCATTTGTCACAACGTACTCGTTTTCTAGTACAAGGCAGTAGGGAATTGAGAAATCGGTCATGAACCGGATTAGGCAATTAACCAGAGTTCAACCATTGAACGGTCATTTCCTCTTCGGATTGGTCGGAGCTGGGCACCTAGTATCCAAAGGTAAATATTCAAACACCCTATGAATTTTTAATATTTATTTTTATTACGTATAGCATCCCCGACCGTCGCGGCCGGTTCGCGATGGACCAAAATTTTAAAATCTTCCGCTACCTATCGGGGGCGCGATCCGATCCGTCGTGCCCAACTGTTAATACATAAAATAAATACATGGGTTTTTGTGTTTGAAATAGAATCTCCTGATAAATTTATTTTACTACTAAATTTCTCAAAGATAATTTAAAATGTGAAATGAAATGATTGTATAAAAGCATCACTTAACATTTGTTAGGATCGAAACACAATAGATTATAGTTTACAGGGGGAGGGGTGAATAAACTCATCTAAAAACTTTGTGTTTAAAAACTGTTTTAGAATCAGCTTGGTTAACAGCTGACTCTAATACCCAATCTAGTCCGCTTCTTGAAAATAAAAAAAATTATGTGGAAAAATCTCAATCATGAAGTGAAATGTTAAAGAAGGAAAAGAGTAAACTGAAAAATTAAGAACATATAAGAATTGATGTTTGTTTCTGAAAGTCCAAGACACTGCTTCTACGTCTCCTCTTCTTCCGAATTGAAAGGCTCCACTAGAAGACTTTGATTCATACAATAACTTGCTCAAACTGAGACTCCTATACTCCACATTGCATATGTTTAACGTCTCTATGCCAATACTACAAACACAAAATTTAATATCTTTGTGCAAAGACAATATTCATCTAATCTTATTCACATTATATCTATTTGATTATATCAGATTGGAGCTTCACATTATATCATTTCAAATAAGAAGAGCGTAACAAAGTCTACTGAATAGAACATATTTAAACGGACTTTGAATCATATCAGCACATGTTATCAGATCAGAAGGACAAATCAGTTTGGACAAGATTAACTCAAGGTATAACATAAGTAGTTCAAACTGATTTGCTCAATACACAAACATCAGTTCATAGCAGTTAAAGATCAAAATATCCTTAACTAAACATGTGCGACGAAAGTACGACAAGTACAAAGAGTCGGAACTTTACAGAATATTTTTACAATGGCCAGAAACATGAGTTCAACATTCATAGCAGAAGAGACTATAAATACAAAACTGAAGAAAAAAATGATGAGAGTCAGAACAGGCTAGAAGAAATAATTTGAAAGGTCATCGACATGAATTGAAGATCATTAGATAGACTACATGAATTAATATTAGATGAATGTTATCTTTGCACAATGACGTTAAACTTGGTATTTGTAGTCTTGGCATAGAGACGTTAAAAATATGCTGCATGGAGTCAGGTGAAACGCCCAGGAAATCCATAAATCCACAATGATAGATCTAAATTTTGAAGGGTTTAATTTGCTAATTTCAGTACCCTTCTTCAGCTTCAAATTCAGCGATTCAGTTTTTCGTCCAAGCTAAATCTGATTAGAACAGGAACTCAGGTTCGCAGAAGTTGTCCGGTCGAATACTATCAAGATCGGTCCAAACTATTTTATGTTAGAGTAGGTGCCCAACTAGCCAACTTGTGACGTGTGAGCTCTTATTGACTCTATGTAAAACGATCTTTATTTATGAAATCCGCACTCTTTTATGGCATTCTTTATCTTCATTATTATGATTACAATTGTTGGATAAAGACCTTGAATGCACTATAGTGTATGTTAGATGTGATAATGGATTTGATGGCTATCATGAAACACGTCTAATAGTCACTGTGTATTCTAAACATGTTCCTAGTCGATTGGGCCATCCAAAATAGGATAAGGGCCGCCCCATCTTGAGACTAGCATCTGCGATGCGAAGTACCACGCTTCATTGGTAGGGAACATAGTGATGTTCTAAGCATGCAGATGGACAGTGACCTGGTGATCTATCGAACTAACCTCGTTTGGACTTTTCTAAGTGGTTACCATTTGTCGAGTAGATTAAGTCCCAGGTCTTGGTTGTACAGATTATTCCTTATTACTCGAAACGTCATTGAGGATTCTACATGATAGGTGCCTCACTTTGACCCGTTTACCGACTCAGTTGGGGTCATCAGGTGGCGGGGTTGGGTGATGTCCCGATGCATGTATGAGTCGATGCTTCGTTGTTGATAATTCATCGTTCGTCCTTGTGCGTGGATATCCTATGCTATCTGAGGAGATAATAGTGTGACAAATCTCTTGTCAGAGTACTAGATGTGTTTTATGTAAATGGGTTTACCTAGTAACACATGCGATGTCACTATTTGATCTCCAAGATGTATGCATGATTGTTGGATCTCTAGCGACTCTCGATATACCAATGATCGTTGATCTGATCGGGATATTTGAGTTGAAAGGATCGTACTGTACGCTAACCATGACCGACTGGTTCTTGTAGGCACTATCAGTGATACCTAGGGGATCATGGGGTGATGTTGCTAGACGTTTTACCATGATTCGATAGGTAAGTCCGAAAATATGTTTTCGGAGTCACAAATATTGTGAGTCAACGGCTAGTTGTATCCATGAACCATTGAGGGTCATACAAGTACTGATTTTCCAATTCCCGTATGGATATGATACTCAAAATGTTGAGTATAGTACGAGGAGGGTTGGGAGTATGATTTCCTAAAAGTAGCTAAGAGAACTCCCAGTAGATTTAGAACATCAAAAGAGTTTTAAAATAGCAAACTATATATGATAGCGATCTGTTTTAAAGCGAGTTTTAAAGAACAACAGTTTAAAGAAAAGTTTCAGCAGAGGAAATGTTTTAATGATATATGGCAAGGTGACGAGAATTATAGAAGTTTCCTTGTCATATATCATAATAGTTTTAAAGTAAGTATATTTCAAGTTTAAAGTGATTTATGGCAAATATACACAGTTAGCAGAGGAAGGGTGAGGACGCTGGCTGACGAACCAGTGTGCCCCTTCAAATTGGAAGGGTGAGTATATTGGTTGACGAACCTTTGTGGCCCTTCACACCATAGTTGGTTTATTCCCCGGTTCCTGATTTCAGCTGATAGCTTGATCAAGCGACTTTCTGCGCCATAACTTTATATAAAATAAAGATAGAGCAGAGGGTTGTTTACAACCGCAACTTTAAGAAAAATTTATGTTACATCTTTTAATAACAGTAAATGTTTTCAGTATGTTTCAAGCATGTGCAGTTTATGCTTTCGCACTCTTCAGTTTACCCGTTTACAGTTGTTCAGCTTTCGAGTTCTATCAGCTTACGAGCTGTCAGTTTACCGTAAAAGCTATTTTCTGCTTGTACTGCCTGCTTTAGTTATTTTCAGAGTTGATTGTTGGGCCTCTAGGCTAACTAGTTTTCCTCATTGCAGGTGATCAGGTTTAGAGGTTGCTGGTTGGTGCGATATAGATCAGAACATTCGTTTCTGTGCTGATTCAGTTTACAGTCTTTTGTTGTATAGAATATTAGATACAACTTTTGAACATTTCAGATTTCTTCATTATTTACTCAATGTAATCTGAGTGAAATTGTATATTTGGATTTATATATATATATATATATTATATATATATATATTCCATAGTTATGTATTTCCTTGACAAGATATCAAGTTTGTTTCTTATATTACGTGATTTCCAGTTCGAAGTATAAAAATTCATTAAATTCGCAATTTAGTCCAGAAGTATTTGGTTAATTGTGTTTGAACCAAGTACAAATTTTGACAAGATATCTAGTTTGTTTCTTATATATCACGTGATTTCCGGTTCGAAGTATAAAAATTCATTAAATTTACAATTTTGCTCAGAAGTATTTGGTTAATTGTCTTTGGGCAAAATACAAATTTTGAGTATCATTCAATTCGAACCTTCAATTTATTATAATTGTTATTCGCAAAATGTGGTCGTTACAGTAGGAGACTCAATTTGGGTGATGTGATAAGTCCTAGTCGAGGTGGGGTTGTACAAGCTATTGTATGAATCAAAGTCTTATAGTGTAGTCTTTCAGATCGGAAGTAGGGGGCGTAGAAACAGTAGTTTCGAATTTCTAGAAACAAATATATGATGATTTCTTTCCGGTTTTAACTCATACATGTTTTAAACATTTTAAATTCAATCAAAAAGTATATCCAGTATTTTTTTCGCTTGGTGTTTCTAACCAAACTCGATAAGCATTCGATGCTCAAGCTTTCAAGAGTCAGATTTATTGCAACTCAGTCAGATCGCATTGTCTCTCTGTTCTGCATCTCTAAAATGTGTGACTCGAACATAACAAAAGTATATCTAAGGTGGATTTCTATCAATCTATTTCACTTATAACAAGTAATCAAACAGACCCTATTGACTTTTCTAAAAGAACCTATCAAAGAGAATTTATATACGACTACATATCATGCCTGTGGTTATTATTATGCTGTTAGCATTATTGTTATTAATTATATCTATATGACGTGGTTATAAATTAATTAAAAAAATTAATGTTTAATCATGTCTGCTTAATTTTTAGAGTATAGTAAAACAAAAACTTTTTAACAACTAAATTAAGAATTATTAATAGAATTATTTTATTGTATAAGCGGTGGTGGGCTCCACGAGGATTTATCTGTCAAACGGTCGTTGCAGGTCTAATTTTGGTCCTATTCAGTCTCCATTTTGTTTTTATTTATTTATTTGTCAACAACTATACAACTTTGCGGCCTTTTTATTTGTTTATTATAAATAAATAAAATGTTTAACAAAGTAACGTAAATAGAAACGGTTTAATAAATTACCGTAACACGCCTTCTTGACCGGCGTGACTTCATTTTGTATTTGAAGTCACGCCCTCAGCCTCGGCGTGACTTCAATTTTTTTTTTTTCGTAAGCAAGTCACGCCAAGGATTTCTCGGTTAGGGTTGCTCGACGCGAGTACGAAGTTGTGGAGAGTACGAAGACTCTGTGGAAAGTTCGATGCAAGAACAGAGCTTCAAGCGTAAATTGTAGGTGGGGCCTCCGGGCATCAGTGAAATCAAGAACTGGGTTTTTCAAAATCACGAAATATGGTGGCCCACATACATGTCTGTCTAGCCACGTGGGCTTGGATCATCGTAATCTGGACAAGAATATGATTGCCAATATACTCATCGGAATGGTTCGATGTAACCCATCATGTGAGATTAAAGTTGTCATTCAGCTTGTTAAGGATCGATACAATTATGAGATCTCATATGCGAAGGCATGGTACAGCTTGAAACGAGCCGTGGAGAATGTATATGGTACTTGGGAGAGCTCTGTTCGTCTGTTGCCTAAGTACATGGGTGCCCTCGTCAAGTATAACCCTGGTACTATCGTCGAGTGGAACCATTTACCGACACATCATCGAGCCTTCAACGTGTTGAACTATGTGTTTTGGGCCTTTCGACCATGCATAGATGGGTTTCGACATTGTCGAAAAATCATTAGTGTTGATGGTACCCACCTGTACACAAAGTACAAACACAAGATGTTAATAGCTGTGGGTTTGGATGCCAACAACCAGATATTACCACTGGCGTTCGCAATAGTTGATGAAGAAACCTATGATTCTTGGAAATGGTTTCTAGAACTTCTATCCACGCATGTCCTGCAAGGTTCGAGAGGTGTATGTCTTATCTCTGATAGGCATCGTGGTCTCATTAGTGCTGTTGAAGATGTACCCGCTTTCAGGGCTCCACGCGGTGTGCATCGTTTTTGTCTCAGGCACGTTTGTTCAAATTTCAATGCTCATTTCAAAAACGTGCACTTGAAAGATCTGTGTTGGCAAGCGGGATCACAACATCAGATACGAAAGTTCGATTCTATCATGAATGAAATCAAAAGCCTTGACGCAAGAGCATTTGCCTATCTCTCCCAGATCGATAAACACAAGTGGGCACTTTCTCATGATGGGGGATGGCGCCGTGGAGTCATGACGACGAATATGTCTGAATGCCTAAATTCTGTTCTTAAGGGAGCTCGTCGACTACCGATATCAGCATTAGTGCAATTGACTTTTAATCGTTGCGTTCAATATTTCATTGATCGTGTCTCGCAAACTAGTCGTATGATTCAAGCGAATCAGCCATGGCCTGATTACGCATTCAGACTGTTTGAGAAATGGTCCGCTCGATCGAGTGAGCACCATGTATCTCGTACAGATATCAGAGATCAGTCGGCATCTGTTGTCACTGGGGGACAACAAGGTCGTGGTCAACGCTCACAGGTTGTCACGCTTAGTTTGAACGAATGTTCGTGCGGAAAGTGGACGAATCTTGGTATTCCTTGCTCGCATGCGATTTGTACAGCAAAGTGGTTTGGATTAGATCCCACACAACTCGTGGGAAGTTGGTATCTCATGAGTGAGTACGTAAGCACTTACGAGGGAAGATTTCGTCCACTTGCTGATGTCGAATATTGGGATCCACCTGCATTTGAGTTGTACCATAACTCGAGTAGACGTGAAAGAAGAAGAAGAGGAAGAGATCGAACATCAAGAATTGTAAATGAGATGGACCAACCTTCAACTAGAGCAAGACAACGTATACATCGGGGGAGCTCATCTCAACAACGCCGTCCGTAGATCTATTGCACGTAAAGTTGGAACATTTATATATTCAATAATAACTCTTATCGTTTGATAATTAATTGCATATACATTGTTTTCAAATAGTTGGAACATTAATTGCATATACATTGTTTTCAAATAGTTGGAACATTAATTGCATATACATTGTTTTCAAATAGTTGGAACATTAATTGCATATACATTGTTTTCAAATAGTTGGAACATTAATTGCATATACATTGTTTTCAAATAGTTGGAACATTAATTGCATATACATTGTTTTCAAATAGTTGGAACATTAATTGCATATACATTGTTTTCAAATAGTTGGAACATTAATTGCATATACATTGTTTTCAAATAGTTGGAACATTAATTGCATATACATTGTTTTCAAATAGTTGGAACATTAATTGCATATACATTGTTTTCAAATAGTTGGAACATTAATTGCATATACATTGTTTTCAAATAGTTGGAACATTAATTGCATATACATTGTTTTCACTTATTTTGCAGGTACTTTGGAAGACAGAGAACGAACTAGCGAAGAACCCAGTGACGAACAACTGTGAAGTTATCATTACAAAGTTGTTAATATGTTGTATTTTGAATTGGTTGTATTTATAATAACACCAAAGTTAAATATCATTTGTATAAATATTAAGTTTTGTGTTATTAATGTATTACAAATTATGTCCCAAAAATTATATTTATGAGAAAGCAATGTTTGTAGAAATCATTCTTATCATTCAAAGTTATAAAAAAAAATATCAAATATCATTCAATGTTATATAAAAAAATATCAAATATCATTCAAAGTTATAAAAAAAAAATATCAAACATAATCATCCCTGACCAAACCGATG
>KQ986843.1:0-25430 GCA_001598015.1 Dorcoceras hygrometricum
GACAATTGAGTTTTTTAAGTTAGGAGATTTTAAGAATGAATTCATTTCATTTTAAGAAAATATTTTTGGAAATTAGGATTTGTATAACTATTTTGGATGGGAACCCGTTTTTCGCCTATACGGGTTGGTATATTGAGTTTTAAGGCATTTTAAATTATAAGGAGACCTATATTTCGAAATTTTATAACTATTAAAGTTCAAGTATGAGTTTTTAAGCACCTTTTAATTTCATTATATGGGTAAAACCGATATTTTCTTAATTAAAGCCATAAGGTCATTATAGGCACTCTCATTATTTTCTTAAACACAAATTACACAAACCTAGCCTCCAATACTTGCAACCAGCCGTCCTATCCACCCGTGAGCACAATTTTCGAAAAACCAATCAAACTTTGAAGGAGCTTGGTGATCCAAGGCCGGTTGCGCACCGAACTCGCGTCTACAACGTCCGTACCTTGCAGATCCGCATCTTCTTCAACCCAGACATGTGATATCAATTCCCTTTCTCACCATTTAAATCATAATAACCATTTTTATGAAAATTATGCATGAATTTTATGTGTATGCCTCGATTTTTTACATCTATGTTCATATGTCATGCATGGGATTCACGGTTTTTGGCATGTCACACTTTCTTCTGTTGAGGCTTCGGTCGTGGAAATTTCCAGGGGTGTTGGTTCCATTATAGGTGTTCCTAGGGGACTCATGGTGGTCTAGATCGAGGTAGGAAGGTGTCTAGGTGGTCTAACAAACCTGATCAAGCCGTAAGAGTCGAGGGTGGCGCACCACGCATCATGGCTGGTGCGTCAACTTGCAGCGACTAGTTCTCCCTGGTTAGCCCATGGTTTGAGCCAAGGTTGGTCAGGTTAGGACCGGCTGGACCTGGGGGTGGTCTAGACGGAAGGTCTCCGATAGTGGTGGCTGGATCAGGGAGAACGATCGCGAGAACCAGGAGGTGGTCGCGACGGCGCGCATGAAGGGAAGGAGTGCGGTTTAGGTTTCCTTTGGTGAATGGGTTCGGTTCGATTGAACCGGCTGGTTCGGTTGGACCGGATTTTTTCATCGAGTCTCGAGTCAAATATTTTGAAATCGGTCCAAGTTATTTTATTTGCGGACCTGTTATTTTAATTAATGTGTCATAGGTCCAATTTTAAATAAAATATCCAGAAGGTCAAAATTGAGTTAAACATTTAAGTTATGTTTAATTTTAAGTTTTTAGTCAAAATTAGGGCATTTGGAAGTTATTGGAGTCAAAATCGATTTTGGGATTTAATTTGGTCAAAGTCGGTCTCTTGGTCAAAATCGGATTTTGAGGCCAAAATTATTTAAATTGATTTTAAAAGTCAAAATCGATTTTTAATAAGTCCAAATTGATTTCTAGAAGTCAAAATTGATTTTAATCAGTCCCTTTTAGCCTTGATTTTTAAGAAGTCTAAATTTAAAGAAATTAGACAAAAATGGAAAAAAGTGGTGAACATTCGTTTCATCGGCTAAGTTTAGAGTGATGTTTAGTCCAGTTGTAGTGGGCCGGACTCCTGAACCAATCCTCGATCGAAGTAGAAAAATATAGAAGCCCGTAAATATATAATTAATCATATATGTAGTATGCTATGTACGTAAATGTTTTAAAGGAAAGAATTAATTATACGTTAACGGGGTAAGCTTTTAAATTGCAAGATTTTTAGAAATTCACGGATCATGAGATTTTACGAAATGATCAGGCATGTCTCTTTTTAAGATAAAACCCGAGGGATTGAGGTGATGTGGCAAAGTTTTATGATGGAAGTTAGCCGGGTAGCCGGGCCTGGGGATCCCCTGTTTTTAGATATGATTATAGGGCCTATGGATCCTCGTGTGATATCAGGGTTAAGTGGCAGTTTATAGGAGGTGTGACATATAGGGATCCTCGTGTGATATCGGGGTGAACCACATCGCCACGTACGTTGGTTATTACGACTGATCAGTCATACGCCGGCTCACATTTTTACGTTATTTTAATTACATGTATGTGTTTGCATGCGATTTTATTAGTATATACTTTGTTATGCATTACGATAGAGCATGCTGAGCCTCTAGGCTCACTAGGTTTAAATGGTGCATGTGATGATCCTGTCGATGAGTATGTTCCGACTGGCGGTGAGGACCTCTGAGCGCCTGTTCAGCAGTACCCCGTGACCGCCTTTTTGGTTCAGTTTCATCATGTTACAGTTTTAGATACTGATTTTTAAACATGTTGGCTTTTGATATTCTTTTACTCGATGATTTTATGATATTGGATGTTTTTAACGTTTTTAATTATTCCCTTATTTATGCTTAAAGTGTTTTGAGAAAATGATTTAGAAATGTTTTAGAAGGGAACGAGCCATACTTTAAGTTTATGCTTCCGCACATGTTTAAAAAAAAATAATTCTAGAGTCTGGTTCGTTTCAAAAATAGAGCCCTGCTGGTTAAGGACAAACCAGATTGAACTAAAGGAGACCAGTTAGGAGTAGAGAAACCAGTTGGGAATGGAGTAAAGCTGGGAATCAAGCTCAGTGAAGCAACCAGCTCAGAGAAATGATCTGCTTGGGTTAAACAAGCTCAGCTGTAGGCAAAAAGAGTCGCAGAAGCAGAGAAGCTCAAGAGCATATCAGAGATGAAGAGAAACCAGCTGGGAAGACACCAGCTGAGGAACCAGATCTGGACAGACCAGCTCAGACAAGCAAAGCAGTTTGAACACAAACATACGAAGACCAAATTAATTGGTTCAAACTGATTTGTTTTGTCGCTGAGCCCTAGGTTTATTGGGCCATTCGAGATTTTGGAGAGGGTTGGTACTCTGGCTTATCGAGTAGCGTTACCACCCAGTCTGTCAGCAGCTCATAATGTCTTCCATATCTCGATGCTGCGGAAGTACATTCCGAACCCATCCCATGTGTTGGATTTTGAGCCGTAAAGTTGGCACCAGATTTAACGTTTGAGGAATAGGGAGGAGCGTAGGATGAGAGCGCGGAGTATTCCGATGGTCAAGGTCCGGTGGCAGAAATCACTCGGAGGATGAAGCTACCTGGGAGACTGAGGCTGATATGCGGACGCGCTACCCAGAGTTATTCAGTATGTACTCAATTTCGGGGACGAAATTCCTATAAGGGTGGGGGGAGAGTTGTAACGCCTAGAATTTCCTGACTACGTAGAAATGAGTGCTTGACTAGGGGGAAAATATTTTTAGATGATTACATGTCATTTTACTTGATTTATTTATGATTTTATGCTGCATGTTATGCATGTGTTATTTTTCAGCCTGCTTGAGCTACGGACGTGTGGACGAGATTGAGGTTGGCCGGAATAAAGACAATTGAGTTTTTTAAGTTAGGAGATTTTAAGAATGAATTCATTTCATTTTAAGAAAATATTTTTGGAAATTAGGATTTGTATAACTATTTTGGATGGGAACCCGTTTTTCGCCTATACGGGTTGGTATATTGAGTTTTAAGGCATTTTAAATTATAAGGAGACCTATATTTCGAAATTTTATAACTATTAAAGTTCAAGTATGAGTTTTTAAGCACCTTTTAATTTCATTATATGGGTAAAACCGATATTTTCTTAATTAAAGCCATAAGGTCATTATAGGCACTCTCATTATTTTCTTAAACACAAATTACACAAACCTAGCCTCCAATACTTGCAACCAGCCGTCCTATCCACCCGTGAGCACAATTTTCGAAAACCAATCAAACTTTGAAGGAGCTTGGTGATCCAAGGCCGGTTGCGCACCGAACTCGCGTCTACAACGTCCGTACCTTGCAGATCCGCATCTTCTTCAACCCAGACATGTGATATCAATTCCCTTTCTCACCATTTAAATCATAATAACCATTTTTATGAAAATTATGCATGAATTTTATGTGTATGCCTCGATTTTTTACATCTATGTTCATATGTCATGCATGGGATTCACGGTTTTTGGCATGTCACACTTTCTTCTGTTGAGGCTTCGGTCGTGGAAATTTCCAGGGGTGTTGGTTCCATTATAGGTGTTCCTAGGGGACTCATGGTGGTCTAGATCGAGGTAGGAAGGTGTCTAGGTGGTCTAACAAACCTGATCAAGCCGTAAGAGTCGAGGGTGGCGCACCACGCATCATGGCTGGTGCGTCAACTTGCAGCGACTAGTTCTCCCTGGTTAGCCCATGGTTTGAGCCAAGGTTGGTCAGGTTAGGACCGGCTGGGCCTGGGGGTGGGCTAGACGGATTTGCGGACCTGTTATTTTAATTAATGTGTCATAGGTCCAATTTTAAATAAAATATCCAGAAGGTCAAAATTGAGTTAAACATTTAAGTTATGTTTAATTTTAAGTTTTTAGTCAAAATTAGGGCTTTAGGGATTTTAATTAGATCAAATCGATTTTTGGGATTTAATTTGGTCAAAATCGTCTTTCGAGGTCAAAAATTGATTTAAATTGCTTTTAAAAGTCAAAATATATTTTAATAAGTCCCAAACTTATTTTTTGAAGTCAAAATTGATTTTTATGTAGGCCCTTTTAGTCGTTATTTTAAGAAATCGAAAATTTAAGAAATTAGTCAAAAACGGGGAAAACGGTGAACATTCGTTTCATTGGCCGAATTTAGAGTGACGTTTGGTCTAGAAGTAGCAAGCCAATCCCCAGATTAAATCCTTGACCGAAGTAGAAAAATGTAGAAGCCCGAAGTGTATATTTAATTATATATGTAGTATTTTATGTACGTAAACGTTTTCAAGGAAATGATTAAATATACATTAACGGGCTAAGTTTTAAATTTGCATGATTTTAAAAATTCACGCATTATGAGATTTATGAAATGATCAGACATGTTTTTTTTAAGTAAAAATCCGAGGAATTGAAGTGATGTAGCAAAGTCTACGATGGGAGTTAGCTGGGTAGCCGGGCCCGGGGATCCCCTGTTTTTAGGAATGATTTTAGGATTTCAGGGCCTATGGATCCTCGCGTAACAGCGGGGTGAAGTGGCAGTTTTCAGGAGGTGTGACATATAGGGATCCTCGTGTGTTATCGGGGTGAACAACACCGCCACGTACGTTGGTTATTACGACTGATCAGTCATACGCTGCTCACATTCACTGATTTGACTCATACGTTTTCTTTTTAGGTTACGATATACCATGTCTTATATGCTATACGATATGTTATGATATGATTGTATGATGAAATGTTTTAAGATAATGCACGCATTCATGTTTTTTTGTTATTTTAATTACAGGTATGTGTTTGCATGCGATTTTATTAGTATTTACATTGTTATGCATTACGATAGAGCATGCTGAGCCTTTAGGCTCACTAGGTTTAAATGATGCATGTGATGATCCTGTCGATGAGTATGTTCCGACTAGCGGTGAGGACCTCTGAGCGCCTGTTACAGCAGTACCCCGTGACCGCCTTTTTGGTTCAGTTTCATCATGTTACAGTTTTAGATACTGATTTTTAAACATGTTGGCTTTTGATATTCTTTTACTCGATGATTTTATGATATTGGATGTTTTTAACGTTTTTAATTATTCCCTTATTTATGCTTAAAGTGTTTTGAGAAAATGATTTAGAAATGTTTTAGAAGGGAACGAGCCATACTTTAAGTTTATGCTTCCGCACATGTTTAAAAAAAAATAATTCTAGAGTCTGGTTCGTTTCAAAAATAGAGCCCTGCTGGTTAAGGACAAACCAGATTGAACTAAAGGAGACCAGTTAGGAGTAGAGAAACCAGTTGGGAATGGAGTAAAGCTGGGAATCAAGCTCAGTGAAGCAACCAGCTCAGAGAAATGATCTGCTTGGGTTAAACAAGCTCAGCTGTAGGCAAAAAGAGTCGCAGAAGCAGAGAAGCTCAAGAGCATATCAGAGATGAAGAGAAACCAGCTGGGAAGACACCAGCTGAGGAACCAGATCTGGACAGACCAGCTCAGACAAGCAAAGCAGTTTGAACACAAACATGCAAAGACCAAATTAATTGGTTCAAACTGATTTGTTTTGTAGTGTCCACATCAGGTACAAGCAAACAGAGCTATAAATCAGCAAAGGATGCAAAAGCTTCGATGAAAAGAGCTCAAATCAAATAAAGCCTGCAACGCTTTAAAAGCCAAACGACACAAAGTATAAATACGTCAGAAGACTTTTCAGAACGGCTACAACTTTGTGTCCAATGGACAAATCAAAAGATAAGGCTTTATATATCATGCGCAAAGCACAGATTGAAACATGCGCACAAAAACAGAGAGAGAGTATTGTGCAAATCTAGAACGCACTAACAAGATGAACAACAACCTGGGAATACAATGGAAAACCATCTCGAATAGAATAACTTCCCAGTGTGTGAGATTTTTTATTTGAGAGATTAAGTATACATTGTAATCTCACACACGATTAACCCATACATTCGAGAGTTGAGTGAAATATAAAAATGAGTGAATCAATTTGAAAACTCTCCATTGTAGTCTTTGGACAGAGACGTTAAACAAGTCTAGTTGTCTTTCGCACTGAGACGTTAAAGAAGTGTGTGTAGCCTTTTTTCACTGAGGCGTTAAAGAAGTGTTCTTAGACACACAGCTTGTGGGATTAGTGTGCATTGGTGTTGCTAGGAGTTCTTGCGGCTGTGGGTCATAGGAGTGGGTTGCAGCGAAGGGTCGCTGTAATCAAATATTTCTAGTGGAATCCTTCCTGATTGTGGAAGAAGGGGAGATGTAGGAGAGTTTTCTCCGAACTTGCATAAACAAACCTCATCATATTTCCTTTACTGCTTTCCGCATTCATACATACGCATTGCATGTTTTTTTACTACCCATAAAACTGTTTAAAGTTCTTTCGAATATAAGAGTTCAGGTTGAGTTATTTTCGCATGATTTAACTTCATTACTCAATCTGTATCTCTGTACCCTTTAATTCAAGAACACTGATCTATTGCAGCTCAAGGGTTTACTTTACCAGATCGTCCGTTCTTTCATTGAGCTGGTTGAAGTCACTAGTCAGAATCAGGCTCATGCATTGCGCTGGTCTAGAGCTGAGCTGGTTCTATATTTATGCGATCTGGTTTTAGTTGCGTGCTGGTTTTTCCATTCCAACTTTTTTAAATGCGCGTAACTCACGGGGTTGGTGTTTTGGATGTGTGAGAGTCGACGTGAATTGTGACAGATCTCACAAATACCCCCCGAAATTCAATCCTAACAGAGCGCATCGGTGATTTTTGATCGTCAATCGGATTATGATGGCACCACAATGATGAAATCGAGACCAATGTGTGATGGGCTTGGGCTTGCCCGGGCCCATCAAGCATTGGTGAGCCCATCAGAATATCTATAAGTATGGGCATAGGGGGAGCTATTCAGAACACAACAATATAACAACTTGAGTTAGAGTTTCTGAAACCCTAACTGTCAGGCCCGGTGTACACAACAGAGATTAACCACGCAATAACAACTGCAGAAGCATTTAAAAGTGGCTAAAATTTTTCGCTTTGGCCTGACTTGGAAAACATAATTTGAAAATACCGTTATACTCAAAATATTGGTATTACAACAACCCCAAAAGCTGAAAACTAGCAGCTGCATAACACGAATACAAACATCGAGTGTCTCCCAAACAACAAATCAAATCAGAAATAGAACATCACTCCGGGACATTCCCCGGTGATGACTCTAATACATAATTATAAAATATAGATAACTGGGACACTTTATCCACCTCTCGGGGCACCACCAGCTGAGTCATCTCCACGACCCGCTGAGAAACCTTGGTAACCTGAACATCAGGAAGACAACCAAAACAACCAGACCCAAAGGGACAGGGGTCAAACCCCATTACAGAGAGAAATACAAACAGCAATAGATAGCAACAGATAAATATGCATGTGCCATGCAAGATACAGCAGGATACAAAATAAATAGGCTACAACGGATCAAGAAACCAAAGGAGCTCAAGTACCAGCTCAGCAGCTGTCAACATATACGAACAAAGGATAGTGGCCACGAAGTGTGTGAGAGCGTGATAGCTATCCACTCGTCTCAACACACGGTACCAGAGCATAATCAGATCACTCAACCTGATGCTGCCAAAGCTCAAGAGAGCGTGGTAGCTATTCACTCGTCTCATAGCGTCTAACAGATAACCCAGCATGGTGATGAGGAGCACGGTATTGCCTCTCGTCCTCAATAATAGCACCTGGTACATACGGGTTAGCACAACAACAACAACGGCTAACATATATGATCTCAACATGGAAAAAAATGTGTGTATGCAATTACAACAGCGTGCAACAACCAGCACAGAGCCAAGATAAACAACCTCAACACGATAGCATACACTGCACAACATACCAGCAAGTACACATAAATATTCATGCTCATCCCAAAGCTGTAATACAAGCTCAAATCCATACCTTCGGTTTCTGAGCTATAATTATCACAACAAAATCCCAGACTAAACTCAGATCTGCCACCTTCTTGGCCAAACAACAACAACCAGCTCAGGGTCATTACGCACAGAAACACGAACTAGGAGCCACCAGCTCAACCCAGCTCTGTTCTACCTTGTTAACACGATAACTAGCTCTAAACGATGCACAAGGTAGAATCTAGTACTTACTCGAAGCACTACCAGAACAGAAGAGTCAAATCTGCCAGGATACGAACAACAACGCACTGTAGCTTCTTCGCGTTCTTCTTCCAGCTGCTCAAAGCTCTCAAAAGAGGTATAGAAAGAAAGATCTTGGCAAGAGGAACTCAACACTACCACCCTTGCTCAAAGCTGCGTCAAATACCGTCAGAAATCAGAGGAAATCAGCTACGGTGAACAGTAACTAGGGTTCTAAGACGAACTGGAATATCAAACTCTCGAAAGGAATATCTACTAAGTGTTGGGAAATAATTGCGAGACCACAGTCAAAGTTCCCTATAAAGATAACTTAAATCTCCCCAAATCTGATGAACATTAGTCACCAATAATACAGAGCTCACAGCTGATACCAACTCAGATCTGAGTAATACTCCAGATCTGGACCATACGCCATACCAGCGCGCTACTACCAAACGACGTCGCATATGAGTACGATCAAAGAGACCAGATCGCACTAGATTTGGCTTCTCAAAACGGCGTCGCACTACAATCCAGCTAGTTCATAAACGTGTATCGCTAAACAGCGTCGCATCGCGAACCAAATCCGAACGACCAACTCAAACTCACACTCTTTCAGATCTTTCCTCGGCTGATACTCATGAACCACACCGTTTTAACCAGTACTACCAGATTTCACCCTCAAATATGGTTTCTCCCAAAACGAAGTCGCTTCACTATAACTCCAAATATTTAACTTCACTCCCAGAATAACTCGCGACACGATTCTTGAGCGTTCAACCAACCAGATTTGATCGTTCTACGAACTAGATCATAGCTATCTCATGCACATATCAACTAGCTCTTCTTCAAGCCTAATTCAACACCCGATTTATTTTCCAAATAAATAATTAGCGATTCAGATCTCAAATTTCTCCCCCACTGAAAAGGTATTTCGTCCTTGAAATCAAACAACAAACTCCAACACCGATCCAAATCTAAACATTACAAAATAGCCAATCACCAAAACTAACAACACACAACACAGAACTCGCACAAAATATTCACAATTCACAGAACAAAACCAAACATAATCACTCCAACACACACCATAAAGCCAGTAACTACCAGTTCAAGATAACTGGAAAACAACAACAAGCAATCTAGCTACTGGAGTTAATACCAAATCTACTCAAACAAATGAGGCCACTCAAGATACATATTCTCCTCTAACTCCCACGTAGCTTCTTCCACACCATGTTTGCTCCATTGGGCCATCACCAAGGGAGTGGTCTTGTTCCTAAGCTGTATCTCCTTCTTGTCCAGAATATGCAAGGAATACTCAACATAACTCAAAGTTCGATCCAGCTCCAATTCATCAGTTTTTAGCACATTATAAGGATCTGGTTCATACTTCCTCAACATAGACACATGAAACACATCATGTAAGGAGGACAGCTCTGGTGGCAACAACAAACGATAAGCCAAAGGACCGATCCTCTCCAAAATCTCATAAGGTACAACATAACGAGGAACAAATTTTCCCTTGTGTCCAAATCTCATAACACTTCTAAAAGGAGAAACTTTCAAGAACACCCGGTCACCAACCTGAAATTCTAAAGGCCTACGCCTTCTGTTTGCATAACTAGCTTGGCGATCTTGTGCAACCTTCATACGCTGTTGAATCAGATCCACTTTATCTCTCATATGTTGCATCATTTCAGGAGAAGACATCTGCTTCTCCCCCAGTTATTCCCAACAAATTGGCAATCTTCACTTCCTACCATACAATGCTTCGAACGGTGCCATTCCAATCATTACTTGGTAGCTGTTATTATACGAAAATTCCACCAGCGACAATGAATCCTTCCAGCTACCACCGAAGTCCATAACAACAGCTCGCAACATATCCTCCAAGTTCTGTATCGTTCTCGCAGATTGACCATCGGTTTGGGGATGGTAAGCTGTACTCATAGCCAATCTGGTGCCCAAAGCTGCTTGAAACTCTTCCAAAATCTAGAAGTAAACCTCGGATATCGATCTGAAACTATGGACACAGGCACTCCATGCAATCGAACTACAAAATCGATGTACAGTTTCGCCATTTTCTTCAAAGAATATGTCATATTGTAGGAAATAAAGTGGGCTGACTTCAAAAGTCTGTCAATCACTACCCAAATAGCGTCACAACCTCGGATTGAACGAGGCAAAAGGGTCACAAAATCCATAGCTACATGCTCCCAATTCCATTGGGGCACCTCTAAACTCTGCGATAGTCCACCAAGTCACATCCTTTCCGCCTTAACTTGCTGACAATTCAGACAAAAAGTAAGCAATATCGCTCTTCAAACCTGCCAACCAATAGTGCGGCTTTAAAGCATGATACATCTTCCTTGTATCAGGATGGACACTGTGACGACTATAGTGAGCTTATCTTAGGATCATTTCCCTTAGATCAATCAAGTTAGGCACAACCAACCTGCCTCAAAACCTCAAACATCCATCAGATGTGAAAGAATAATCTTCCAGCTGTCCAGCTCGAGTCTTCAACTTCAAATCATGGATATACGGATCCGTTCTCTGAGCTTCCCTAACATACGAAACGATCTGTGGTTCCACTTGAAAAGATGACACCACCACATAGCCATCACCTGGGTAAAAACGCCAACAAGTATTGCTCAGATGCTCGTGAAACTTAGAGATATTGAGCGATGCAAGCATCGACACTTGATCTTTTCTGCTAAGCGCATCCGCAACTACATACACTTTCCCAGGCTGATACTGAATCTCACAATCGAAATCCTTAAGCAGCTCCATCCACCTACGCTGCATCATATTCAAATCAAACTGTGAAAAGAGATACTTAAGACTCTTGTGGTCGGTATACACCACAAACTGATCTCCATAGAGATAATGGCGCCAAATCTTCAAAGCAAATACAACGGCTGCCAACTAAAAATCATGAACTGGGTATCGAGTCTCATGAGGTTTCAAATGATGAGAAGCATACGCAATGACTCGACCATGCTGCACCAAAATGCAACCAAATCCACTAAGCGAAGCATCAGAACATACCACAAAGCCTCCTGAACCCGAAGGTAAATCTAACACTGGTGTTGTAGTTAGCTTTTCTTTGAGCAACCAAAAGCTGTTCACGCATTCCTCTCTCCAAACAAATCTCTTGTCCTTCTGGTTCAACTGAATCATAGGCTTAGCTATACTAGAAAATCCCTCGATAAACCGCCGATAATAGCTAGCCAATCCCAAAAATATACGAATTTCCAAGATGTTCTTGGGACATTCCCAGTTTACCACAGCCTCTACCTTGCTGGGATCAACAGCAATCCATCGGACGAAATGACATGACCCATAAACACTACTATATCCAACCAAAACTCGCATTTAGAGAACTTGGCATACAACTACGAGTCTCGTAGTGTTTGGAGGACTACTCTCAAGTGATTTTTATGTTTCATCTGAGTCTTTGAGTAAACCAGAATGTCATCGATTAAAACAATGACGAACTGATTGTTGAACTCTCTAAGGACTCGATTCATTAAGTCCATAAAAACTTCAGGGGCATTAGTCAAACCAAAAGGCATAACCAAGAACTTGTAATGCCCATAACTCGTGCGAAATGCTGTTTTCGCAACATCTTGCTCTGACATCCGCAACTGATGGTATCCCGAACACAGATCGATCTTAGAGAACACAGCTGAAACCTTGAAGCTGATCAAACAAATCGTCGATCTTCGGAAATGGGTACTTATTCTTCACAGTAGCCTTATTAAATTGCCGAAAGTCGATGCACATCCTCATTGAACCATCCTTCTTTTTCACAAACAGAATAAGAGCTCCCCACGGTGACATGCTCGATAGAATGAAACCTTTCTCCAGCAAATCATTAAGCTGAACCTTCAGCTCTCTCAACTCGGTTGGTGCTAAACGATTCGGGGTTCACAAAAAAGGAGCTACACCAGGTATCAACTCAATACTGAAGTCGATCACCCTCCTCGGAGGAAAACCACGAATCTCCTCCGGAAACACGTCAGGGAAATCACGAGCAATTGGGATGTCATTAAGCTCTACGCACAACTTCGAGGATGCATCCAAGAAATAAATCATGAACCCGACATTGTCCAATGACAACAGGCCAAACATCTCCATAGCAGAGATCAACGGAATCTTCTATTGGGAATCGTGGTCGTAGAATTCCACTTTTCGCCAGACTGGGGCTGAAAACGCACAACGCCATGGAAACAATCCACTGTGGCCCTAAAATTAGACAACACGTCCATTCCCACTATACAATCGAAATCCCACATCACTATTCGAATCAAGTTCGCTACCAACAAATTCTCACCAAACTTAAGTATTGCATTCATCAAAATCTCTTGGGAGAACAGGCTCGCGCCGGCAGGAGTCGCAACAGAAACAATATCACACAAAATAGTGGTATTTAAACCATGCTCAACCACAAATGCATCATCTATAAACGAATGTGATGCTCCAGTATCAAATAACACACGTGCTGGAAAATAAAAACAGTACAATTACCTGCGATCACTCCACCTAGCGTGCCCTCCGCTTGCTCCCTGGTCATGGCATTCACTTGGGAATGATGAGGTCCTGAGAACTGAGGTTGGGAGGACTGTCTAAAACGTGAAGGACCAGGCTTCTGAAATGGCCTATTCTGCACTTCCCCCATCCTCTGCTTCTGAACAGGAAAAGAACGACCTCGAGATGACCCACCAGAACTGCCCTGTGGTGGGGCAGCGGTGTGCTGAGATCCAGCCAAATGACATACTCTCGCAAAATGTCCGTACTGCCCACAATTACTGCAAGCACCCTGAACTCCTACACTCTGCGTTGAAGGGTGTTTGCCTCTACATTGACCACAAAAGATAGCCCTTGGGCTTCTACTGCTGCTCGAACTGTCCGAATCGCCCGAACAAGAAGAACTAGAACCCTGTTTATTCTTAAACTGATGGCCATGTGGCCTAAACCTGTGGCGTCCAGATTGTTCCTCTGAATGTTGAGGCTGTTGGGATGGCTGAGAAAATTGGGGAGGTTGCGCCCCTAAGACATTGGGACGTGCACCTTGAGCAGCTTGTGGCTGAGTCCGAGACCTGCGGTTCCGCAACCCTTCCTCTATATCCATAGCCTTGTCCACCGCATACACATAACTGGTTGGTGAACCCGCCAAAACCAAGGAATAAAGATCCCCATTCAGCTCTTCCAAGAATCGGTTCCTCTTTGCCCTCTCGTGGCCAGACACATGTTTCCCTGAACCAAGTTATCAAACTCGCGCTCCCGGGCATTAACATAGGAGTCCAGAACATACTCCTGACGGAACACTGTACAAAAATTGTCCCATGTAATCCCCATACCAGTCTCCTCGAGAGTACGTGAAGCACCTCTCATCCAGGGCTCTGCTTTTGTCCTCAGCTGGAAGGTCTCCAAACTCAGTCTGCGCTCATCATCATAGATCACCCTATCAAATAGCCTTGTAATATGTTGCAGCCAGGACTCAGCATCAGAACAAGACTCATCACCATCGAACGGCTGAGGATTCATCCGCTGAAACCTCGCCATAATCAGTTCCATATCGTCCACACGGGCTGCCAAAACATCTACCTCGTCATCAACCTGCCTAGCACACCTACGAACAGGAATACTACGCTCCCCTTCCTCGTTTTGACCCTCAAATTCTATCGGAATATGCCTGGTAACTCTACCCCTACGTCTAGGAGGCATCTAGATTGTTAGAATCGAAATTTACCCTCTGTTGGTCTATGCCTAAGTTATTTAGTTAATAACCGGCACTTAGAGGGAATAACATGATCGCGTAAAAGATGCAGGATCCAGCTAGTTGCTGAAACCAGATTGCGGTGACTAAACTAGTTCTAGCTGGATGCTGAAATCGGATCGCTTTTCTATGACCGGCTCGGTGCTAAACCAGCATAGTGCAAAAGCCTGGTTCTAGCTGGTTATTGAGACCAGTTCAATGAAAAGCCGTGCGATCTGGTTATGCATTACCTGAGCTGCAATAGCTCAGTTTTCTTGAATATTTGTGCATCAAAATGCAGATTGAGTAATGAATTTAAATCATGCGTAAATAACTCAAACTGTACTCTTAAATTCGAAGGCCTTTTAAACAGTTTTAAGAGTATTAACAAATATTCTATGCGTATGAATGATGCAGAAAGCAGTAAAGTAATACGCTGATTTGTTTATGGAAGATCGGAGCTCAATCTCCTACATCTCCCTTTCTTCCGCAATGGGAATGATCCACTAGAAGACTTTGATTACAACGAACAATCACTACAACCCACTCCGATGACCCTCGGCCGCAAGAACTCCTAGTCACACCACTGCACACCAGCCCGCATGCTGCGTGCGTCTAACTCACTTCTTTAATGCCTCAGTGAGAAAGGCGACACTTGTTTACTGTCTCAGTACGAAAGACTACACACACTTCTTTAACGTCTCAGTGCGAAAGAAAACTAGACTTTTTTAACGTCTCTGTCGAAAGACTACAATAGAAGTCGTTTGATTGATTCAATCAGCTAATCTAATTAGATTATATATGAGTGAATCATGCGTGAGATTTACAGTGTATGCTCAATCTCTCAAGTATTAAATCGCACACACTGGGAATTGCTCCTGTGCGAGCTGGTTTTTCATTTTCTTCCAAGGTTCATTGTTTTGCGTTATTTTGAATGTTACATTTTGGTTCGCACAACACTATCTCGACTTCGCTCTTCTCAGCTCTACTTCATTCAGCTGCTTGTGCTCTGTTTTATAGCCTGGAGTAGAAATTTGTCCGTTGGACACAAAGTAGTAGACGTTGAAAAGTCTTCTGACACTGTTGTACTTTGCGTCCTTTGTCAATAAATGCATGACAGGCTTTTATTCACTTTAATCACGTGAGCACTGTTCTGAGAAGAAAATACAAGCAAGTCGATTTGAATACTAAATAGTGTTTGTCGTATAGTATTGTATTCAAATCTCCTTGTTCGTAGATTTGATAGCATCTGTCATGCTATCTGAGATGGTATGACTTTAACCAGGTCGCCATCTTGTTCATCATACTAGTCTGCACCGAGTTGGTCTTTGTTCGAGCTGGTTGCTTCTTCAAGCCGTTCAAAGCTCTCTTCTTCTCCTCTCGTTTGCAACCGCTCTTGAGCTGATCTTCATCATCATCAGAGCTTAGAGTTTCTCTATCTAGCAAATTTCTTCCCCATTTTATGACTGTTCATGACTTTGCTAGATAGAGTCCCTCCTTCTTTGATCTGCTCTCGATCAACCAGTCCAGCTGGTTTGACCATAACCAGCTGGTTTTTAAACTACCCTCTATATCTGGGCAGATTCTTCATTTGAGTTGTTCTCCAAGTTGGTCTATTTCAGAGTTCTTCTGGATGAATGCTGATCTGTGGCAGTGTGCCCATCCAGCTCGCATCTATCCATACCAGCTTGGCTCAATGGAGGCTGATCGAGTACCCCTTGCATACAGATTCTTCCTCTGATCCAATAGTGGGGATTATCTTGAGCTCGATTAGCCTCTCACTAAAATAGCTCCGCTCTGGACTAGAACACCAGACTTGTACTCTACACTTGATCTGCGCTTGAGCCATTCTGTACTTCATTGCATCCCACTGCGCTTGAACTCTGCTCTTCTAAGTACTCTGTGCTTGATCTTCGTGCTGCTCCTGCTCCAGACTGGTGAACCAGCTTGGTGTTCCCTGCATTCTGGAAGTAAACTGTTGAACCAGATTGGACGTCCCCTTACTGTTCCAGCTAGATATCTTCGACCAGTCCAGCTCAGGCGTCCCCTCACTGTTCCAGTTTGGATATCTTCACGTCTACTCCAGTCTTAGCAAGCTGCGCATGTCACGTAGGCGTTATTACAATAGTAGCAGATTTTGTGTGAATAAAAACTTAGATTCTGATCTATATAACCAGATCCAACAATCTCACCCTTTTTGATTTATACAAAATCTGGATAAACATATGCACGTATGTTTATGCTCAAAACTATTTCTCCCTCTTTTCATGGGAAATAAAAATGGCTTTGAAATCAAGTCTCCCCCTTAATATTTAAAACAAAACCCCCTAAACAGAGCGTGAGGTATTTTATTTTGAAAACGAAAGCATTTTTCGAGGGACGACATTTTTAAAAAATGCATGAGATTTTGAAGTTAGAATCTATGCTACTCAAATATTTTCATTCATTTATACCAGATGAGCAATAGAAGATTCAATTAACAGAATCTCTTATATTTTTCCCCAAGGCTTAGCCTCGCCCAGCCCTGAGAAGCTCAAAGCTGAAAGGAGAAAAACATTGACTGTAAATCGCCAAGTTAATCGAACCCGCAACAAATCGACGCTCCTCCTACGCGTCGATCTACAACTTCAAACTGGTTCCAATCGAAAGAGCTAAGCAAGACGAGTTCATCGCCTCCAGTCTTGCTCCAAACAACAGCGGAAATCGACAGCAATCTATCGGAGAAGAATTCGTGAACAGTAACAATCGAGGGTTTGCAAAGAAAAAGAAAGGGAAATCGAGATCGAAAATACGATAAGTATCGATCAACACTTATACTTAAATCCTCAAGTCAAATGCTACAGTGAAAGTCAATCACCGACATAATCTGAACTCAGCGACAGATCCTAGCGCAAATGCACAAGCCCTAAAATCCGGATCCAGCGCTAACTCAAATCTGAGTCCTCAGCGCTCACACAAATCTGCCTCGCTAAGTCTATCGTGCTCAACTGATTGAAACGACAGTGCATCAAGGGTTCCCGCTAACTAAGAAAAACGATGTCGCACTGCAACAGATCTCATCACTCACTGCTGCTCACGCTCATCCAGATCTGATTAATGCTCACAACAGCGGTCAACTCAGCAACGTTGACTAACAGGCGGAATCTCTGCGCTAACTCTCCCATCTACAATCGCTCGCTATATAGCACCGTTGACCCGTGTTGACATCTGGTCATGCCATCGAACATATTCCTTACACTAGAGAGACATCTGAAATTGTGAAACGACGACGTTTCACTTCTCGCGCCAAACTCGACTACTCAGATCTCTCTCGATAAAACCTGCGACTCAAAGTTGAACACCTCTATGTCAAATCTGAAAAACCACTAACCAGATTCGATAAAATTCTCAAATATGAAATTCGGTAATCACATCTCCCGTGATCAATTCTTAACCAAATCTAAATTTATAACTTAATCACTAATTACCGAATTTCAATCCTCACATTCTCCCCACCTTAAGAGATTTCGTCGTCGAAATCAAAGGCAAATACAGGGAAGAATCAACAAAACACCAAAACTGACCAACTCAACTCCACTGTCAAATCTCAAATAGATGATCCTACTCTTGTCTCATCTTCTCTTCCACTTCCCAAGTAGCTTCTTCTCGGCCATGCTTGCTCAATTGGACCATCACCAACGGAATTATCTTATTCCTCAACTGCTTCTCCTTCCTATCCAGAATCTGAACTGGATATTCAACATAGCTCAAGGCAGAATCTAGCTCAACCTCATCAGTCCTAAACACATGGGATGGATCTGGCTCATATTTTCTCAACATTGACACATGAAAAACATCATGTATCGCTACTAACTCATCAGGCAGCTGCAATCTATAAGCCAAATGTCCAATCCTCTCAATAATCTCAAATGGACCAACAAATCTAGGTGCTAGCTAGCCCTTGAATCTGAACCTCATCACGCTCTTGAAAGGAGAAATCTTAAGGAATACTCGATCACCAACTTCGAATACAGGGGTCGGCGTCTTCTGTTAGCATAGCTAGTGAAGCAATCCTGTGCAGCTGTCATTGTACTTCGAATCAATGAAATCTGATCTCTCATATGCTGCACAAACTCAGGGGTTGAAAGCTGCTTCTCACCAACTTCTTCCCAACAGATCGGAGATCTACACTTGCGACCATACAACGCTTCAAATGGAGCCATCCCCATAGTCACTTGGTAGTTGTTGTTATAAGAAAACTCAACTAGTGATAGCGAATCCTGCCAGCCACCACTGAAATCCATCACAATTGCACGCAGCATATCTTCTAAAGTCTGAATGGTCCTCTCATATTGGCCATCTGTCTGAGGATGGTAAGCAGTACTCATAGCCAATCTTGAACCCATAGCTGCTTGCAAACTCTTCCAAAATCGAGATGTGAATCTTGGATCTCTATCAGACACTATCGACACAGGCACTACATGCAGTCTAACCACGTGGTCGATGTACAATCTCGCCATTTTCTTCATCGAACACCTCACATCATAGGGAATGAAATGGGCTGACTTCGAGAGTCTATAAATCACCACCCAAATCGCATCGCATCCCCTACTCGATCAAGGTAAATGAGTCACAAAGTCCATGGAGATGTGCTTCCAATTCCACTGAGGCACTTCCAAACTCTACAAAAATCCACCAGGTCTCCTTCTCTCAGCCTTGACCTGTTGACAGTTCAAGCATCGAGCAAAAAAACCAGAAATGTCGCTCTTCATGCCTTCCCACCAGTAGTGAGGCTTCAAAGCATGGTACATCTTTCTCTCACCCTGATGCACACTATATCGGTTGCAATGGACTTCATTCAGAATATTATCTTTCAAATAAATCAAGCTCGGAACCACCAATCTTCCTTGAAATCTCAAACATCCATCAGAGGCAATAGTAAAATCATCATACTGACCATTCTGAGCCTTAATCTTCAACTCATGGACATAAGGATCAGTCCTCTGTGCCTCTCTGATGTTCATCACAACCTGTGGTTCAACCCGAATAGAATAAACTATGAAATACAGATCACTCGGTTGAAAGCACCAACCAGAAGTATTCAACTGCTCGTGGACTCTCGAGATACTCAAAGATGTTAGCATCGCAGGCTGGGATTTCCTAATCAAAGCATCGGCTACTAAGTTCATCCGCCCAGGCTGATACTGAATCTCACAATCAATATCCTTGAGCAACTCCATCCAACGATGCTGTCTCATATTCAGATCTGACTGAGTGAAGATATACTTCAAACTCTTGTGGTCGGTTTACACCACAAATTCTTCACAATACAGGTAGTGACGCAAGATCTTCAAGGAAAAAAGAATCGCTGCTAATTCCAAATCATGGACCGGGTACCTCGTCTCATGGGGCTTCAACTGTCAAGAGCGTATGAAATTACATACCCGTTGTGAGACCTGGAATTATTAATTACGATTGATTGTTGGAATTGATCCGTTGTTTAGAGATTTTGTGGTTTAGAATCTCTGTTTCGATGTGGAGTTGTAGTTTTTGGGTCGAATTCCCTCCTTAGAACAATTCTGGAGATTTTCGTAATTTTGGGTTTAGAGGTATCTGCTGGTAGCAGATTTGATAACGTCATGCTATATGTTGGCATCGAAGTCGCTGATGTAAGCTATGCTGTTGGTTGTTTAGCGCATTTTGTATCGCGGGGGATTGATACGCTGTCATATTGAGGTTGGCAAGGTCTGTCAGCAGCTGGTGTTGTTAGCGTAACGTTGTGCGAGATCTGGCGACAGCAACACTTACGTGGATTTCAGCAGGAGCGCGCTATAGGATTTTGAAACGGTGACGTTTTGGAAAGAAACGGTTGATTTATATCTGTCAGCAGATAGTTTCTGTAGCGGGTTTAAGACGTCGTCGTTTGGGTTAGTAGAGGCGACGTCGTTTTGAGGACCCAGTCGTTCGCTTGTTATCGCTTTTGGTTGTAGCACCCAGCTGCTGGAAGATAGGATGACGTATCCTATGCGACGCCATTTCATTTAGTTGAAACGCTGCGTTTTGGTATTGCGTTATTCCAACCAGTCGATGGTTTTTGTGACCTGTAGCTGCTTCTCACCAACTTCTTCCCAACAGATCGGAGATCTACACTTGCGACCATACAACGCTTCAAATGGAGCCATCCCCATAGTCACTTGGTAGTTGTTGTTATAAGAAAACTCAACTAGTGATAGCGAATCCTGCCAGCCACCACTGAAATCCATCACAATTGCACGCAGCATATCTTCTAAAGTCTGAATGGTCCTCTCATATTGGCCATCTGTCTGAGGATGGTAAGCAGTACTCATAGCCAATCTTGAACCCATAGCTGCTTGCAAACTCTTCCAAAATCGAGATGTGAATCTTGGATCTCTATCAGACACTATCGACACAGGCACTACATGCAGTCTAACCACGTGGTCGATGTACAATCTCGCCATTTTCTTCATCGAACACCTCACATCATAGGGAATGAAATGGGCTGACTTCGAGAGTCTATAAATCACCACCCAAATCGCATCGCATCCCCTACTCGATCAAGGTAAATGAGTCACAAAGTCCATGGAGATGTGCTTCCAATTCCACTGAGGCACTTCCAAACTCTACAAAAATCCACCAGGTCTCCTTCTCTCAGCCTTGACCTGTTGACAGTTCAAGCATCGAGCAAAAAAACCAGAAATGTCGCTCTTCATGCCTTCCCACCAGTAGTGAGGCTTCAAAGCATGGTACATCTTTCTCTCACCCTGATGCACACTATATCGGTTGCAATGGACTTCATTCAGAATATTATCTTTCAAATAAATCAAGCTCGGAACCACCAATCTTCCTTGAAATCTCAAACATCCATCAGAGGCAATAGTAAAATCATCATACTGACCATTCTGAGCCTTAATCTTCAACTCATGGACATAAGGATCAGTCCTCTGTGCCTCTCTGATGTTCATCACAACCTGTGGTTCAACCCGAATAGAATAAACTATGAAATACAGATCACTCGGTTGAAAGCACCAACCAGAAGTATTCAACTGCTCGTGGACTCTCGAGATACTCAAAGATGTTAGCATCGCAGGCTGGGATTTCCTAATCAAAGCATCGGCTACTAAGTTCATCCGCCCAGGCTGATACTAAATCTCACAATAGAAATCCTTGAGCAACTCCATCCAATGACGCTGTCTCATATTCAGATCTGACTGAGTGAAGATATACTTCAAACTCTCGTTGTCGGTGTACACCACAAACTCCTCATCATACAAATAGTAATGCCAGATCTTTAAGGCAAAGACAATCGCTGCCAATTCTAAATCATGAACGGGATATCTCGTCTCATGAGGCTTCAACTGTCGAGACGCATATGCAATCACGTACCCGTTCTACATCAGCACACATCCCAAACCACTCAGAGAAGCATCGGAGCAAACAACGAAACCTCCAGATCCAGACGGTAAAGCTAGCACAGGAGTAGTAGTCAACTTCTCGTTAAGTATCTGAAAACTCGACTCGCACTCGTCAGTCCAAACAAACTTACTATCTTTATGAGTCAGCTGCGTCATCGGCCTGGCTATCGAAGAGAACTTCTCGATAAAACGCCTATAATAGCCAGCCAATCCTAATAAACTACGAATCTCAGAAACATTCCTAGGTCGCTCCCAGTTAAGAACTGCTTCGACCTTACTAGGATCCACAGAAATACCTTGCGCAGAAATCACATGACCCAAAAAGATTACTCTATCCATCCAAAATTCGCACTTGCTGAACTTGGCATACAATTGCGAGTCTCTCATTCTCTGCAATACCAATCTCAGGTGCTCCTCATGCTCTCTGAAACTTCTCGAATACACCAAGATGTCATCTATGAAGACAATCACGACCCATACTTAGCAAATATTTCTCTCGACTTCGTTCTTTGTTTTTCAAACCCTTGGCACTGTTCACCGTGAGCTTCTCCGATAGATTTCCGTCGATTCCGACCACCATTTTTCACGTTCGAGGTAGCGTTGGACATCTCTTGGAAAGCTCTTTCACCCTATACCAGTTTCAGAGGCTAGTGTTCGCTGGGGAGAGATCGCGAAGCTACTGCTCTCGGCCATGAGTTGTGCGTGCAGGTAGTTTTCGAGTTTAGTTGTTGAGATCTCGTTTCCTAGCTGTAATTTAGCTCCCTGTTAAGTTGTATTAGGGTGTTGTTTTATGGTTGATCTTGGGACTCCCAGCCGTGAGCTTTTGTGTGTTGACCGTGAGTTTTGAGTTGATGATTCCCTGTATATTGCGTATGTTTTACAGGTTGGATTCAATATTCTCAAGCTTTGTATTTGGTAAATTGTTGCTCAGTGTTAAGGTACGGATTCGAGCTTGTTACAGCGTGAGTTTGGCATGAGTAAATGCAGTGATGGCTGTTTGTTGTTTACGTGTATGGCTGCCAGTGTTTACTGCTTGTTGTTATATGCATACACGCATTCGCATCACTCGCATTTCATATCTCAGTTATATCGTAACTTGTACTTCGGCAGTTGTGCCTTGTTGCATTGTTGTTGTTTTCTTACTAGGAAGCGAGGGCGAGCGGCAATACCGCACTCTCATCTCCCTGCTGGGATGAGTTAGCCCCTATGCTCCGAGTGGCTAACTACCACAGTTCACAGGTTGGGCAACATCAGGTGGAGTGATTGATGCACATGGTATTGGTGAGCGAGTAGGGGTGAGTGGGTAACTCCCACATGTCCTACACTCACAGTGGCCACCTATCCGTTGTAGATTTGATTGAGCTATGCCTTGAGTTCTTTGGCTCCCTTGTTGGTCGTATCCTCCTTTTATTTATGATGTATCTTTGCTGTTTATTTGCTCTCCGTACTGGGGTTTGACCCCATGTCCCTCTGGGGCTTGGTTTGTTTGTTGCCTGTTGTGTTGTCCAGGTCATACAGCTGGTAGAGGAGGCAATCCAGCTGGCGGTGCCACAGGAGGTGGTTGAGTATCCCAGTAGCGTATAGCATATATATGTATCAGTATAGTAGCCGGGGAGATGTCCTGTGCTTTGTTGATGTATTCTGATGTGGAGTCTGATACTTTTATTTGTATTGATGCTATACTTGCTTTTGTTGGTTTGTAAGCTGGGAACTTATTTTGAGTATTGTTCTATTTTAAATTATATGTTTTAAACCGTCGGGCCTAAAAGCGAAAATTTTACCCACTTTTTGTTAAGCTTCCGCATGTGTTTGGGTTTTTACTCTGTTGTGAACACGAGGCCTGACATTTTTGGTATCAGAGCTTAAGCTGGGATAAGCTCAATTTCTTTGATCACACTTGAGTCTAGGCACAGTGTTGTGCGTTGCATGTGCTTGACTTATGTGACTACGTGCTGCATATCTCTATGTTATCGATGCTGTATCTGTTCTGTTTGCTTGATCCTGTTGAGTGTATTTTAGATGCTGCCTAGACGTCGTGGTAGAGGTAGGGGAAGTTCCAGGATTCAGTAGGTCAGAACGAGGATCAGTATAGTGCTCCTAGTCATACGCATGAGAGTAGCGAAGAAGGGGAAGCTGAGGCTCCGCCGGCTCCGGTGGAGAGAATGGATGTTGTTATAGCTCGTTTTCAGAGGATGAACCCTCTTGTCTTTAATGGCGACGAGTCGAGTGAGGATGCTGATGTTATCGATGCTCGTTTTCAGAGGATGAACCCTATCTTTTTGATAGGGCTCAGTATGACGATGAACTCCGGTTGAGGTTAGTGACCTTGTTGTTGAGGAAGGCCGCAGAGCGCTGGTGGCGAGGCGCGTCTAGTACCTTAGTGGAGACTGGAGTTGGTATCACTTGGGACAGTTTCTGTGAGACCTTCAGGCAGGAGTATATCCCCTTCGTATGTGGCTGCCCGTGAGCGGGAGTTTGAGTTTTTGTAGCAGGGCTCGATGACTGTGCGCGAGTATGCTCGCAAGTTTTCTGCGTTGTTGGCTTATGTTCCGCATGTTGCTGGCCGGGAGAGGGACAAGAGTACCAGATTTGTGGAGGTCTTGAATGAAGAGTTGTACCAGAGTGTTTTGACGAGCAAGCCCAAGTCGTATGGTGAGGCCGTTGATAGTGCTATCAACATTGAGGAGGGCATGAGGAGCCGTCGTACGTGTAGAGCGCAGGTAGCGCAGGCATTGCAGGGTGGTAGACCTGTTGGTCAGGGAGCTCAGTCGTCTCAGAGTTCTCAGTCCACTCATTACCCCCAGCAGCAGCAGGTGGCTCAGCAGTCCGGCCGCCAAAGGTTTCGACCCCGCGTTCAGCAATTCAAGAAAAAGTCTGGTTCAGGGTCTTCCGGTTGAGGCAACTCGAGTAGCAGCGGTTCTCGGACTGAGTTTTGTGGCTTTTGCGGTGGAAAACATCCTTCCACGCAGTGTGTAGGTGTGCAGGATTCCTGCAACCTTTGTGGTCAGTACGGGCATTTTGCGAGAGTGTGTCCGTCAGCTGGATCACAGCAGACCGCGGCCCAGCCTCAGGGTCATGGAGGTCAGTCTAGGGGCCGTTCTCAGCAGTTTCAGCAGCCCCGTTTGGGTGAGACTCCGTTTAGACCGTTTCAGCAGCCTGGCCCTTCGCGCTTTGGGCAGTCGTCTCAGCCTTTCTTCCTCGGACCCCAGCATGCCCAGGTTAACACCATCACGAGGGAGCAGGCCGAGGAGACACCGAGCCGGGTGATTGGAGGTACATGTCTTGTCTTTGACTTTCCTGCTCGTGTGTTGTTTGACACCGGTGCATCGCATTCGTTTATTTCTGATTCGTTTGTTGTTGAGCATGGTCTGTGTACCATTCCTTTGCGCGATACTGTTTCTATTTCTACCCCTGGTGGTGTGAGCCTGTTCTCCCAGGAGGTTTTGTTTAATGGCGTGTTACGGTTTGGTGAGCATGTCCTGTTAGCAAACTTGATCCGTTTGATGCTTTGGGATTTCGATTGCATAGTTGGGATGGATGTGTTGTCCCACTATAGGGCCTCCGTGGATTGCTTCCATGGGATTGTGCGTTTTAGGCCTATGTCTGGCGAGAAGTGGGACTTCTACGGCCAGGATTCTAGATCGAAGATCCCGTTGGTCTCAGC
>KQ986843.1:30664-43989 GCA_001598015.1 Dorcoceras hygrometricum
GAGGGTAGTTCGATAGATCACCAGGTCACTATCTATCTGCATTCTCAGAACATCACAATGTTCCCTACCAATGAAACATGGTACTTCGCATCGCAGATACTAGTCTCTAGCTCGGGCGGCCTTATCCTCATTTTGACGGCCCAATCGACTAGGAACATGTTCAGAATACACAGTGACTATTAGATGTGTTTCATGATAGCCGTCATACCCACTTTCACATCTAACATACACTATAGTGCATTCTAGGTCTTTACTCAACGCAATTGTTAATCATTATACAACACAATGAAATTAAAGAATGCCATAAATATAAATGCGAATATCATATATAAAGATTGTTTCATACAATAGTCTATAAACCCACACGCCACAAGTTGGCTAATTGGGCATGTACTCTAACAATAGGATGACGTATCCTATGCGACGCCGTTTCATTTAGTTGAAACGCTGCGTTTTGGTATTGCGTTATTCCAACCAGTCGATGGTTTTTGTTACTTGCTGATGGCAGATATGCTGACGTGCGCTATGCGACATCGTTTGGGTTAGTTGCGGCGATGCCATTTTGTTTTGTATTAGAGGGCCTTTGCTATCGTTGCTGCTGGAAACAGCAGGTTGTTCGTTGAGGAGAATGCGTCGACTGATTTTGTAAGTGGATTGTTTTTAAGAATTCAGCAGTTGTGGGAATTATATATGGAAGACTTGGTCTTCGAATTATGATATCAATTCCCATACTTAGCAAATATTTCTCTTGACTTCATTCTTTGTTATTCAAACCCTTGGCACTGTTCACCGTGAGCTTCTCCGGTAGATTCCCGTCGATTTCGGCCACCATTTTTCACGTTTGAGGTAGCGTTGGACTCCTATTGGAAAGCTATTTCACCCTATACCAGTTTTAGAGGCTAGTGTTCGCTGGGGAGAGATAACAAAGCTACTGATCTCGGCCGTGAGTTGTGCGTGCAGGTAGTTTTCGAGTTTAGTTGTTGAGATCTCGTTTCCTAGCTGTGATTTAGCTCCTTGTTAAGTTGTATTAGGGTGGTGTTTGCTGGTTAAGCTTGGGACTCCTAGCCATGAGCTTTTGTGTGTTGGCCGTGAGTTTTGAGTTGATGATTCCCTATATATTGAGTATGTTTTACAGGTTGGAGTCAATATTCTCAGGATTTGTATTTGGTAAATTGTTGCTCAGTGTTAAGGTACGGATTCGAGCTTGTTACAGCGTGAGGTTGGCATGAGTAAAAGCAGTGATGGCTGTTTTTTGTTTACGTGTATGGCTGCCAGGGTTTACTGCTTGTTGTTATATGCATACACGCATTCGCATCATTTGCATTTCATATCTCAGTTATATCTTACCTTGTACTTCGGCAGTTGTGCCTTGTTGTATTGCTGTTGTTTCTTACCAGGTAGCGAGGGCGAGCGGCAATACCGCACTCTCATCTCCCTGCTGGGATGTGTTAGCCCCTATGCGCCGAGTGGCTAACTACCACAATTCATAGGTTGGGCAACAACAGGTAGAGTGATTGATGTACCTGGTATTAGTGAGCGAGTAGGGGTGAGTGGGTAACTCCCACATGTCCTACACTCACAGTGGCCACCTATCCGTTGCAGATTTGATTGAGGCTATGCCTTGAGTTCTTTGGCTCCCTTGTTGGTCGTAGCCTCCTGTTGTGATCCGATGTCTCATGCATAGCATCTGCATTTTATTTATGCTGTATCTTTACTGTTTATTTGCTCTCCGTAATGGGGTTTGACCCCATGTCCATCTGGGGCTTGGTTTGTTTGTTGCCTGTTGTGTTGTTCAGGTCATACAGCTGGTAGAGGAGGTAATCCAGCTGGCGGTGCCCCAGGAGGTGGTTGAGTATCCCAGTAGCGTATAGCATATATATATGTATCAGTCCTGTTATTATCCGGTGTCTCATGCATAGCATCTGCATTTTATTTATGCTGTATCTTTGCTGTTTATTTGCTCTCCGTACTGGGGTTTGACCCCATGTCCCTCTGGGGCTTGGTTTGTTTGTTGCCTGTTGTGTTGTCCAGGTCATACAGCTGGTAGAGGAGGTAATCCAGCTGGCGGTGCCCCAGGAGGTGGTTGAGTATCCCAGTAGCGTATAGCATATATATATGTATCAGTATAGTAGCCGGGGAGATGCCCTATGCTTTGTTGATGTATTCTGATGTGGAGTCTGATACTTTTATTTGAATTGATGCTATACTTGCTTTTGTTGGTTTGTAAGCTGGGAACTTATTTTGAGTATTGTTCTATTTTAAATTATATGTTTTAAACCGTCGGGCCTAAAAGCGAAAATTTTACCCACTTTTTGTTAAGCGACTCAGTTGGGGTCATTAGGTGGCGGGATTGGGTGAGGTCCCGATGCATGTAGGAGTCTATGCTTCGTTGTCGAGGATTCACCGCTCGCCTTTGTGCGTGGATATCCTATGCTATCTTAGGAGATAATAGTGTGATAAATCTCTAGCCAGAGTACTAAATGTGTTTTATGTAAATGGGTTTACCTAGTAACACACAGGATGTCACTATTTGATCTCCGAGATGTATGCATGGTTATTGGATCTCTAACGACTCTCGAATTACCATTGGTCGTTGATCTGATCGGGATATATGTGTTTAAAGGACCGTACTGTACGCTAACCATGATCAACTGGTTCTTGCATGCACTATCAGTGATACCTAGGGGATCATGGGGAGATTTGCTAGGCTCTTTACCATGATCCGATGGGCTAGTCCGAAAATGTAGTTTCGGAGTCACACATGTTGTTGACCCACGGCTAGCTGTATCCCTGAACCGTTGAGGTTCACACAAGTACTGGTTTCACGATTCCCGCATGAATACTGAGCTCAATTTGTTGAGCATAGGATGAGGAAGGATGGAAGTGCGACTTCCTAAAAGTCAACAGGGGTCAAAATACAATTTCCCCAAAGTTTGGGCTAGTTTGACTATACTTGAAACTTGGAGGGGCTAAACTGCAATTTTGGACTAGGTGGTCTGAAAAATTGTTTTTTCATCATAATACTCAGTTTTGTAAACTGTGTAGATCGGTCCGATCTGATCGTCGATCGGGATTATGATGAACCAACGGTGATAGACTTGAACCGAATGTTCATATGTACCTGGGCCCGCCCCAGGCCCATTGGGCTGGTCGAAGCCCATCACATGTCTATATATATATATATGTGCTACGCTAGGGTTACAAATACAACAACTCTACACTCCAAACCCTAGAGCACTAGCCGCCCCTCTCCCTCCACTCTCCCTCACGGCCGCCGACCACCTTGCGCCGCCGCCCGTCGGCCGCCACCCGCCGCCTTCCGTTGCCGTCGTGGTTGGACTTGTTCCGACCACCTCGACGAGGAGATTACGTCCGTGATAAATTCGTCACGTTTTCTAGTGCAGACTGACGAAGGAGTCGTGATTCCAGTCATGGACCGGATTAGGAGAATGACAACCGCCTACCGTTGAAGTGCCGATTTACTTGTGAAATCGGTCGGAGCCAGGCGCCTAGACGCCAGAAAGGTACCGATCTAAAACACCCTATGGATGTTTTATTGCCTATTATCATTATGTATTGACCGTTCCCGGTGCAAATCTTTTAAAATCTTCCGCTGCATCCAGTACGGACAGCAATACAAACAGCAATAGATAGCAACAGATAAATATGCACGTTCTATGCATGATACAGCAGGATACAAAGGCAATAGGCTACAACGGATCAAGAAACCAAAGGAGCTCAAGGACCAGCTCAGCAGCTGTCAACTGTACGAACAAAGGATAGTGGCCACGAAGCGTGTGAGAGCGTGATAGCTATCCACTCGTCTCAACACACGGTACCAGAGCATAATCTGATCACTCAACCTGATGTTTCCAAAACTTATGAGAGCGTGGTAGCTATCCACTCGTCTCATAGCGGCTAATAGATAACCCTGCAGGGAGATGAGGAGCACGGTATTGCCGCTCGTCCTCAATAATTGCACCCGGTATATACGTGTTAGCACAACAATAACAACGGCTAACAGATATGAGATCAAAATGGAAAAAAACGTGTGTATGCAATTATAACATCGTGCAACAACCAGCACAGAGCCAAGCTAAACAACCACAAAATGATAACATACACTGCACAACATACCAGCAAGTACACATAAAATGCTCATCCCAATGCTGTAATACAAGCTCAAATCCGTATCTTCAGTTTCTGAGCTATAATTACCACAACAAAATCCCCGAGTAACTCAGATCTACCACCTGCTTGGCCAAACAACAACAACCGGCTCAGGGTCATTACGCACAGAAACACGAACTGGGAGCCACCAGCTCAACCCAGCTCTGTTCTACCTTGCTAACACGATAACTAGCTCTAAACGAAGCACAAGGTAGAATCTAGTATTTACTCAAAGCACTACCTGAACAGAAGAGTCAAATCTTCTAAGATACGAACAACAACGCACTGTAGCTTCTTCGCGTTCTTCTTCCAGCTGCTCAAAGCTCTCAAAAGATGTATAGAAAGAACGATCTTGGAAAGAGGAACTAAAAGCTACCGCCCTTGCTCAAAGCTGTGTCGAATACCGGCAGGAATCGGAGGAAATCAGCTACGGTTAATAGTAACTAGGTGTAGCGCCCCAAAATCCCAAAGAACCACAAATTGCTTAGCCTTTCTTTGTTGTTTCGAGTTTTTGAGCATTCAGATTCTTTCTCTTTTTTTTTCAGATTGAAGCAACAGCCAGAGGGTCCTGGAGGGATTTCGCCCAAGCACAAATTTGTTAGAATCCAGACCTTGTTTCCTTTTGAAATAAAATGAGATCTTTAAAAAAAAAGGGAGCTCTGTTTTAAATGTTGTATCATATTTACAAATCAAAATAATAGTGGGGATTTTTAATAAAATATTTTGAGAAGGACAACGATTTGGCACGACAGCCATGCCTACTCAAGTATTTCTACCTACTACTTAATCATTCTCCATTGTATATAAGGATTTACGTGAGACTCTGGATTCATTTTTGGTTGCACTTAAAACTTTTAGTTTCTCTAAAGTCGAGTAGCTTTTCCTGTGTGCTTGTAGAGACTTCCAACCATGATCATCTGCACGTTGCGATCTTCGTTTCAGGCAAGTAAATCTGATTCTTGCTGTATTGAGAAAACATATATTGCTTCGTTGTTTTCAGTAAGTGCTTGCCTGTTCAGTTTCAGTTTAGCTTTCATTAATATTTGAGTTGAGCTATGGATTCACTGCTTTGATGCTGTAGTTTTGAGTAAACTTACCAGAAAGTTTAACCAGCAATGGTGTTTTTAAAAAAATACTGAGTTGTACAGATTCCAGATAAGAATCCAAGAGAAGTCCTCGTTTTCCTAAGTACTGTGAAGACTCTGGACATTGAATCTAAACGAATAGGCAACGCTGATTAGATCGGGAGCAAGTTCTGGTTGGATAAGCGAATCCAGTTTGTTTAGAATCTGTCTGAGTCGAAGCAGTATTTCGTGTTCCTAGCCAAGTGTTTCTACGCGTAACTTGTCTTTAACCAAATCTGTTGTTGAGTTGCTCACAGCTGAGTAATCTGCCAAATGAAACACTTGCTATAATCTCCTATTATCGTTTTCGCATTAAGATATGTCTTGCTTGGTCAAAGCTGTTTTTTTTCTAAGAACCAAGATCATTTTCTACTATTCATAAGCCGTGTTCCTTAGCCAAAGCTTTTTCTCACATCTGTATGCCTATACCGCACCTAAGATCTGTTTAGATAACCAAAAGCTGACCTTTGCTCAAGACATCTGTTTCCAATGAGATCTGTTTTCTAGTGAGATCTGTTTTCCAGTGAGATCTGTTTCCAGTGAGATCTGTTTTCCAAGTGACATCTGTTTTCCCGAGAGAGATCTGTTTTCAAAAATCTGATTTCCTAGAACCACGTCAGTTTTGCACTCTCGAGTTGATTGATTCAAAGCTGGTCCTCAGCTCCGAGTCCAATTGTACATTCGGTAGTGCTTTTTAAATAAAAATGAGTTTTTTAGTAGTGAATCTACCATATTTCAGTGATCGACTTTCGATCAAGAGCTAGTATAAAGTTATTCCAGGAAAGAAGTAAAGTTCAGACTTCATATTTATGGCATAGGGGACCCGGTCAATTGTGAAGGGACAGGATTACAGTAGGACCGTAATCCCTTAATGGAAAGGACAGGATTATGGAAATATTGTAATCCCTTCACAGAGAGTTACTGAACAGTTAACATGCTTCATGCACAAGGACCACCAGAGAGCCTCTAGACCATAAATCAACCAGTATAAGCAATTCAGATTCGAGCTTCGAGTTGTCCTTGAGTAGCGAGTTTTTAGATTTCAGTTGCCTGCATTTATGTGATTTTGTTATCCTCAGTTTACTTGTTGAGCCCCTAGGCTCACTAGTTTTCTCAATGCAGGTGAGGCTTCTCAGGAGCAGGCGGGTGGTGCGAGTTGATTCGGATTGGAGGAATGTGTTTGTCGAAGGCCAGCGTTTCCGAAGAGTCTTATCTTTTTTTGTTTTGGATCTTTTGTTAACTGTATTAAGATCTGTTGCAACAATTGAGAACTTATATAGAGTTCCTGTAGTTGTAATATCGCAACTTTGCATTATTGAATAGAGATCTGTTTGACAAACTGTTACTTCCATTTTCCTTTGGCGCCATTAGTTTTGTTTCAGCTTACTAAATCGAATTTGGTCCATCTATTTGTTAAAAATTTCGAAATTTTCCTATTCCATTGACGCCCTTGGGTTTGGGCGTCACACTAGGGTTCTATATAGAACTGGAATATCAAACTCTCGAAAGGAATATCTTCTAAGTGTTGGGAAATAATTTCGAGACCACAGTCAAAATCCCCTATAAATATAACCTAAATCTCCCCAAATCTGATGAACAATAGTCACCGACAATACAGAGCTCACAGCTAATACCAACTCATATCTGAGTACTACTCCATATCTGGACCATACATCATACCAGCGCGCTACTACCAAACGACGTCGCAAATGAGTACGCTCAAAGCGACCAGCTCGCACCAGATTTTGTTTCTCAAAACGGCGTCGCAGTACAATCCAGCTAGTTCATAAACGTGTATCGCTAAACGGCGTCGCATCGCGACCCAAATCCGAACGACCAACTCAAACTCACACTCATTCAGATCTTGCCTCGGCCGATACTCATGAACCACACCGGTTTAACCAGTACTACCAGATTTCACCCTCAAATATGGTTTGTCCCAGAACGACGTCGCTTCACTATAACTCCAAATATTTAACTTCGCGCTACCAGAATTTCTCGCGACACGATTCTTGAGCGCGCAACCAACCAAATTTGACCGTTCTACATACCAGATCAGAGCTATCTCACGCACAAATCAACTAGCTCTTCTTCAAGCCTAATACAACACCCAATTTATTTTCCAAATAAATAATTAGCGATTCAGATCTCACACTAACCCTCCCTCTCCTCTCCCCTCTCGGCCGTCATCGCCCTATCAACGCCTCCCTTGCTGTATGCGTCTTGATGTGATCTATCCATACGTCACAACCTGGTGCGCTTTCTAGTGCAAGACAGCAGAGGAGTTGAGAAACCGATTGTGGACCGGATTAGACGAGCAACGGAGTTCAATCGTTGAAGGGCCATCTACTGATCGGATCCGGGCATCTACACGCCAAAGGTAAATATTCAAACCCTCTATGAATGTTTAATATTTATTAATATTACGTCTAAGCGTCCTGAACGCCACGACCGGTCTGTGGTGAACAAAAACTTTTAAAATCTCTCGCAACCTGTTGGAAACGCGATCCGGATCCACCATAAGCCAAGTGATGATATTTTAGTTTCAGCCAACAGCATGCATGATTCAGCAACGCTTGAGGTAAATTCAGAGGGTTCGTGCGTATACGTTGAAGCAATGGTCAAGCTTATCCACACATGACATGACAACAAAAACTGTTGTACAATGGTCCACTAGACCTGAAATAGCAGAACTAGGGGAAAATGTGCCCACGTGTTGCACACTAATCTATATAAATATAATACATATGTGTACATGTATATATATATCGTGGCTGCTCAAGAGATTTCTTTTTCCCGTACGTTTAGGCTTGTTTTCCTTGCACATACGACATACGTGTGCCTTATTGGTCTGAAAAAATTAAAATTTTAATTTCGGTGTCTAACACGATGGTCCAAACTCCATTGGGTCGACTTGAAAAGCCTGCGGTGGCCCGAAATTTTATTTGGAGAATACAAATCAGAGAATGTGCTGATGTATAGGAGTGGGATTTACTCGATCTTTAGCTCTTTGCGTGCTTATACACATACGCTATTACAATAACGACGACCTTCAAATTACTCCAATATTTTAAAAGTTTAAATCTATTGTGATAAGTTTAATGATAGTGTATGATGTGGAAAGATTTGAATTTTTTAAGTTTCAGCTATTAATCAATCAAATACATTTTGATACGATCGAAACACATCATATCAGAGTTTAGATGGGTTGAATAAACTCTTATAAAAAATTTTATGTTTAAAAACTTTTTTTAGAATCAGCTTGGTTAGAAGCTGACTCCAATATTAAATTTAACCTGCTTTCTTGAGAAATATTATGCGAAAAGATCATAACCAAGCAGTGAACTATACAACTGAAAATGAAAGAACATATGAGAGTCAAAGTTTGTCTATGGAAGTTCGAAACACATTTCTACATCTCCCTTTTTTCAAATCGGAAGGATTACTATTAGGCTTAATAAGATACAAAGTATCTTAAACCACTCAGCAGGACAACACCCGAACTGAACTCTTAGTATATCTTCTAAATAGCACGCAGACTATTAATTAAAATGAAAGGATTTTTGACTAATCTGATCTTTTCAATACAAACCCTATTTTATTCAGCACACAGCTGAAATGAATACTGATGCCCCTATTACCACCTCAGGTGTTGGGAAAACGGTGGCGGATCTGGATCCCGTCTCCCGGCGGCGCAGCGTAAGTTTAAAATTAGCGCCGGGAAACGTTCAATACAATAAAACAAACCAACAAACCATTCATAGGGGGTTCTTTGATTGTTACATTGCTGGCGTCTAGGCTCCTGGCTCCGACCAGTTTCACGAGGAAACCGACACTTCACGGTAGGCGGCGGTAGATTACGTCTAATCAAGTCCACGACCAGATTTGATCTTCCTCCGATCAGCCTGCACTAGAAGGCTGATGGATTTTATCACGAACGGAATAACCTTGTCACAGTGATCGAAACAAGTCCGATCACGTAGAAGACGACGAGAGGCGGCGGCCGGCGGCGGCGCTTGGGAGGGGCGACGGCGGCGTGTGCAAGAGGAGGGGGGGGGCGGCCGTCATTTTGTGAGTGGGGGGTAGGGTTAGGTTTGGGCCCGAGTCCAGCGTATGAACATTCGGTTCATCTGCATCACCGTAGTTTCATCATAATTCCGATCGACGATCAGATCGGACCGATCTACTCAGTTTCCAAAACTGAATATTATGATGCGAAAACAATTTTTCAGATTACTTAGTCCAAAATGACAGTTTTGCCCCTCAACAGCGGGAAATCGCAATTTGACCCCTGTTGACTTTTAGGAAGTCGCACTCCCTAAAATTCTCCTCATATGCTCAACACATTGAGCTCCTTTTCCGTGCGGTAATAACGAATCCAGTACTTGTGTGACCCTCAATGGTTCAGGGATACAGCTAGCCGTGGGCCCACAACCATTGCGGCTACGAAATCACAATTTCGGACTTGCCCAACGGATCATGGTAAAGCGCCTAGCAACATCGCGTCATGATCCCCTAGGAATCATTGATAGTGCCTGCAAGAACCAGTTGATCGTGGTTAGCGTACAGTACGGTCCTTTCAATCCATATATCCCGATCAGATCAACGACCATTGGTGAATCGAGAGTCGCTAGAGATCCGATAACTATGCATACATCTTGGAGATCGAATAGTGACATCACGAGTGTAACTAGGTAAACCCATTTACCTAAAACACTTCTAGAACTCTGGCCAGAGATTCATACACTATTATCCCCTCAGATAGCATAGGATATCCACGCATATAAGCGAGCGGTGAATCCTCGACAACGAAGCATCGACTCATACATACATCAGGATCTCACCCAATCCCGCCGCCTAATGACCCCAAGTGAGTCGGCAATGGGTCAAAGTGAGACGCCTGTCATGTAGAGTCTCAATGAAGTTTCGAGTCGTGAGGACTAATCAGTACAACCAAGACCTCGAACTTATCCACTCGACAAATGGTAACCACTTGGAAAGTCCGAACGAGGGTAGTTCGATAGATCACCAGGTCACTATCTATCTGCATGCTCAGAACGTCACAATGTTCCCTACCAATGAAACATGGTACTTTGCATCGCAGATACTAGTCTCAATCTCGGGCGGCCTTATCCTCATTTTGAGGGCTCAATCGACTAGGAACTAATTCAGAATACACAGTGACTATTAGATGTGTTTCATGATAGCCGTCATACCCACTATCACATCTAACATACACTATGGTGCATTCTAGGTCTATCCAACACAATTGTTAACATTATATAAACATAATGAAGATAAAGAATGCCCCATAAACAAATGCGAATATCATATATAAATACTGTCATATACAAAAGTCTATAAACCCACACGCCACAAATTGGCTAGTTGGGCATCTACTCTAACAATCTCCTACTTGCCCTAAATCAAACTACTCATCAGACGCAGTCCATTGTTTCGCGATGTTTTTCAAACAACAGTCCATGCAAGGGCTTCGTAAGTGGATCAGCAACGTTGTCCGCAGAGGCGACTCTCTCAACTGCTATGTCACCTCTAGCCACAATATCCCGGATTATGTGGTATTTCCTCAGTATATGTTTGGATCTTTGGTGAGACCTAGGCTCCTTTGCTTGCGCAACGGCACCCATGTTGTCGCAGTACACCGGGACTGGACCAACTCCATTAGGAATGACGCCCAACTCTTGGATGAAATTCCTTATCCAAACGGCCTCCTTAGCAGCAGCTGATGCTGCAATGTACTCAGCCTCAGTGGTTGAATCCGCGATGGTGTCTTGCTTGGAACTCTTCCAAGAGACAGCACCACCATTGAGCATGAATACAAATCCAGAGGTAGACTTCGAATCATCCACGTCACACTGGAAGCTGCATATGACACACGTGTCATACTCTCTATCTCCTCATCAGTCTTCGGACATATAGACTTAGATAGAGTGATCCCGTGGCACATAAGTAGGTGTCCTCTCTTGGACTCCTCCACAGAGAACCGCTTAAGTATGGTATCGATGTAGGTAGCTTGGGTGAGTCCGAGCATCCGTTTCGATCAATCCCGATAGATCTGTATTCCAAGAATATAGGATGCTTCACCCATGTCCTTCATCAAGAATCTACAAGACAACCATACTTTAGTTGACTGCAGCATTCCTACATCATTCCCAATGAGTAGAATGTCATCAACATAAAGTACGAGGAATGTCACAGCGCTTTTAACTACCTTCTTATATACACATGGCTCCTCGGGATTCTTGATAAAACCAAATTCCTTAATTGTTTCATCGAATCTCAGGTTCCAACTTCTCGATGCTTGTTTGAGACCGTAGATCGATCTCTGAAGTTTGCATACCTTATGCTCACTTCCCACAGATGTGAAACCCTCAGGCTGCGTCATATAGATCTCTTCCTTAATGTTTCCATTAAGGAACGCAGTTTTCACATCCATTTGTCATATCTCATAGTCGTACCATGCGGCTATGGCAAGTAAGATTCTACTTGACTTGAACATTGCGACTGGTGAAAAGGTTTCATCATAGTCAACACCTTGCCTTTTAGTGTAACCTTTCGCGACTAGTCGTGCCTTGTAGGTCATTACCTTACCATCAGGTCCAATTTTCCTCTTGTATACCCATTTGCACCCAATAGGAACAATTCCTTCAGGAGGGTTAACAAGAGTCCAAACTTGGTTTGCATGCAATGAGTCAAACTTAGACTGCATTGCTTCAAGCCACAAATTAGAATCAGCATCGGAAATTGGCTCCTTGAAAGTTCTTGGATCAGATCCAACAACTTGATCACCTTGATCATATTCAAGGAGAAAACCATATCTCTCAGGAGCCCTAGGAACCCTTTAGGATCTCCTAGGTGCGACCATTTCTGGTACTGGCTCTGGAGGTGCGAGAGACTCACTTGATACTTCAGTTGGTTCTCGAACCTCTTCGAGTTCTACTATCTTGCCTTTTCTATCAAGTAGAAATTACCTTTCCATAAAGGTGGCATTCCTAGAAACAAACACTTTTGTTTCACTGGGATAGTAGAAGTAGTATCCAATTGAATTCTTTGGATACCCAATGAAGTAGCATAAGATGGATCTCTTATCCAGCTTATCTTCCACTGTCTGCTTCACGTAAGCAGGACATCCCCAAATCCTCATGTATGAGTACTTGGGTGTTTTGCCCATCCATATCTCATATGGAGTTTTATCCACTGCCTTAGTGTGGACATTGTTCAACAAAATTACCTCCCTTTCGAGTGCATAGCCCCAAAACGAGGTAGGAAGTTCAGTGAAGCTCATCATAGATCGAACCATGTCCAACAAGGTCCGATTACGACGCTCCGCTACACCATTGAGCTGTGGTGTGGCCGGAGGGGTCCACTGTGCGAGAATCCCATTCTCTTTTTAGATAGTCTTGAAATTCAGCACTCAAGTATTCACCACCTCTATCAGATCGAAGTGCTTTAATACTTTTGCCTAATTGATTTTATACTTCAGCCTTGAATTCTTTGAACCTTTCAAAGATTTCAGACTTGTGCTTCATCAAGTACAAGTACCCATACCTAGAGTGATCATCGGTAAAGGTGATGAAGTATGTGTGACCATATTTAGTACCAATACTGAATGGACCACACACATAAGTATGGATCAAATCCAATAGGCCTTGAGCATGCTCATCCTTGCCCTTGAATGGTTGCTTAGTCATCTTTCCCTTAAGACAAGACTCACAAGTAGGTAGGGAGTTAATGTCTGACAGATCAAACATGTCACTCCTAACTAACTTGTTCATCCTACTTAGAGAAACATGACCTAGCCTAGCGTGCCAAAGTTGTGCTGGGTTTAAGCTATCGTGTTTCCTTTTAATCGTTGTTGTATGTGTTTCGACATCGCGAGTTGGAACGTCTTTTAATTTTAAGGTGTATAAATCGTTTTCGCGTTCCCCAATCCAATCAAACATTCATTCTTGTAAATATTGCAAATCGAATTAGCAAACATACAAGAATCTCCATCACTATCAAGCATAG